>VMDO01008023.1:0-33794 GCA_007922755.1 Pedetes capensis | reverse complement strand
GAACTTTACTGGACCCAAATCAATAATTATGGGAGACTTCAATACCCCACTTTTATCAAGAGAAAGGTCATCAAAGTGAAAAATCAACAGAGAAACAACAAATCTAATCTCCACCCTAAACCAGTTGGATCTCACAGATATATACAGAATATTTCATACATGTGAGGAATACACATTCTTTTCAGCTCGACATGGGATGTTTACTATGATAGATCATATGCTAGTCCATAAGAACTCCCTCAACAAATACAAAAAAGTAGAAATTATCCCCTGTCCCTTATCAGATCACAATGGGAAAAAATTGGAGCTCAAGAGCAAAAATAATGCCAGAAACTTTACAAACTCATGGAGACTGAATAATACACTGCTGAATGACCCATGGATCGTTGAGGAAATCAAACTGAAATATAAAAAAATTCCTACACTCAAATGATGATGAAAACACTTCCTACCAAAACATATGGGATACAGCAAAGGCAGTTTTAAGAGGGAACTTTATAGAATTAAGTTCCTTCACCAATAAAATAAAGAAGAGACAAATAAATGACCTAATGATGCATCTTAAGACACTAGAAAACCAACAAAAAATCAAGCCTAAAAGGAACACCCAAAAGGAAATTAAAAAAATAAAGGGAGAAATATCTCAGTTAGAATCCAAAGAGATAATTCAAAAAATTAATAAGACTAAGAGCTGGTTCTTTGAAAAGATTAATAAAATGGACACCCCTCTGGCTAACCTCATCAAAAAGAAAAAGGAAAAATCCAACATAGTACGGATTATGAAAGACAATGGATCCTTAACCATCGACTCCAATGAAATACAGAAAATTGTCAGGGATTACTATGAGAGACCATATTCCCAAAACTATGAAAATGCAGAAGAAAAGGACAAATTTATTAACATGTATGCCCTACCAAAGCTAACCACAGAACACATAACTGATTTAAACAAGCCCATTACATATATGGAAATAGAAAAGGTAATTAAAAGCCTCCCAACAAAGAAGAGCCCAGGTCCTAATGGATTCACAGCAGAATTTTACCAAACTTTTAAAGAAGATATAATACCTGTCTTCCTCAAATTATTCCAAAGAATAGAAAAGGAGGGAACACTCCCAAATACATTCTATGAAGCTACCATCACCTGGACACCTAAACTAGGAAAAGATTCATCTAAGATAGAAAATTATAGACCCATCTTCCTTATGAATCTAGATGCAAAAATATGTAATAAAATTCTCGCAAACAGATTCCAGCAGCATATGAAAAAGATTATCCACCATGACCAAGTGGGATTTATACCACAGATGCAAGGCTGGTTTAACTTATGGAAATCAATTAACCTAATCCAACATATCAAGAAACTGGCAAACAAAAACCACATGATCATCTCAAATGATGCTGAAAAGGACTTCGACAAAGTGCAACACCTTTTCATGATAACGCTGGAGAAGATAGGTATAACAGGCAAATACCTTAATTTCATAAAAGCCATTTATGACAACCTACAGCCAACATTATATTAAATGGAGAAAAACTGAAACCATTTCCTCTTAGATCTGGAACAAGACAAGGATGTCCTCTCTCTTCTATTCTATTCAACATAGTAATTGAAGTCCTGGCCAGGGCAATCACACAAGAGAAAGAAATCAAAGGGATACAGATTGTCAAGGAAGAGGTCAAATTATCCTTATTTGCAGATGATATGATCTTATACCTGAAAGACCCCAAAACCTCAACCTGAAAACTTCTGGATCTAATTAACTCCTTCAGCAAAGTTGCAGGCTACAAAATTAACACACAAAAGCAATAGCTTTTCTTTACACCAACTCCAAACAGGAAGAGAAGGAAATTTCAGGAAAAATATCATTCATGATAGCCCACCAGAAGATTAAATACCTTGCAATCAATCTAACCAAAGACCCTTCAGATCTCTACAAACAAAATTTCAAAACATTAAAGAAAGAAATAGCAGAGGACACTGAAAAATGGAAAGACCTCCCCTGCTCCTGGATAGGGAGAATTAATATAGTAAAAATGGCTATCCTGCCAAAAGCAATCTATAGATTCAATGCAATACCCATTAAAATTCCACTGACTGTCTTTACAGAAATAGAAAAAATGATCCAAAAATTCATATGGAACCACAAAAGACCATGTATAGCCAAAACACTCTTAAGCTGCAAAACAAATGCAGGTGGAATCACAATCACTGACTTCAAACTATACTACTGGGCAGTGGCAGCAAAAACAGCTTGGTACTGGCTCAAAAATAGACCCAAAGACATCTGGAACAGAATAGAAGTCCCAGATATAGCTCAACACACCTATAGCCACGTGATTTTGGACAAAGTAGCAAAGCAAGTAAACTGGAAAAAGGACAGCCTCTTCAACAAATGGTGCTGGGAAACATGGTCATCCGCATGCAGAAAAATGAAAGCGGACCTGCATTTCTCAATATAAAAAAAGATGTGGATTGCCACATCTTTCTCCCATTTTTGCAGTGCTGGGACTTGAACCTGGGACCTCAGAGACTGCAGAGCGGCACTATACCCACTGAGCTAGCCCAGAAATCCTAGCCCAGAAAATTAAGTATGTCCACATGACTCCACTGAGAGTAGACACCTGAGACCTGCTGCCTATTTTCTCCTGGGCATTTGTTTCCCTTTGTACCTTTTCTGTTTATTTTTGGTCTGTATACTCTTGTTGCAATAAATAGTTACTGTGAAGATAACAGCTTTCCTGAGTCCTGGGAGTCATTATAACAAACTCTGACAGTGATCTTGGGGTCCCCTAATTCAACTACCAAATAATTTCATGTTTCTAAAGGTATGATGAGAATGCAACTTATCCTCCAAATAGACACATTTTCTCAGAGCGAAATGGGGCATTATGAATACTTATGCACAAGAGGGAAAATAAATGTAAGTGAAGCACATTACTACCCAGTTTTACCATAAGTGAAAATAGAGACAGATTATTTGAGTAGGTAATTAGGCATCTTAAGAACCAAAACTTTGGAATAGCCACATGGAGAGAATTCATTAAGTTAAACAGATAATAACTAAATTGCCAAATAGCAGTCTAATTATGAGCATCAGCTCAGAATGGATCAGGTATGCTCAATAAATGGAAACAGTTCCATAAATCCTCTTCAGTAAAGTAGCCAAGGGAAAAGAACATAGACCATGAGGAAGACATCTATGCCTCACCTGATTACTAATTAGAACTTCTGATTACTACCAACTGCCCCTTGATTCTCTCTCACATCTCTTTCTCTGCATACACATTCTCATCTTCCTACTTTAAATCTTCAACACATCTTGCCAATGATAATTCTACAACATTCTAAAAGCCCAAGTTCTAATCTATGAGAAAAGCCCCCTTATTTATAAATTATTATTTATTTCTAATTTTAAAATCCCAAAGCAATCTTGAAAACAATCATCCACTGAAAACCCTATGAGGATCACTATGAGTTGGACCCAACTCGACAGCACCTAACGACAACCACAATTTAAAAATACTACATGGCCATTATATTTGGAAAGTATAAATATATTAAACATAATAAAAAATCACTTCTTTATAAAACTCATGATTTTTCTGTATTTACTCCCATTTCTCTAAAAATGAATAACATTATTACACACATTCTTACTCATAAGCAATTTTAGTTGTTGGTCAACAGCTGTACCACAGTAGTGTCCAACCCCATCAGATCTCGGAAGCTAAGCAGGGTTGGGTCTGGTTAGTCCTTGCATGGGGGATCTCGTGGGAATACCAGGTGTTTTAGGCTTGGGAGAAGGACCAGGCAGCCCATTCCCAAAAGACAATAAGCCATCAAAACCCCTATGAATAGCAGAGAAGCACTGACAGTAATGCAGGGCATGACAGTGTTGGGTAGTGTTTCGTCTGTTGTTCATAGGGTCACTATTAGTGACCCTACTCAATGGCACCTAACAACAGTAGAGTCATATTCTACAGAAAATTTTGTACAGTCTTTTTCTTCAAGTAATATTTTACTAAAAGCAACTTACTAGTTCCTAAACACATTTGAAAACTGTCCTTGAATCACCTTTTGTCCATCATAATGAAACATTCGATCCCTTAATTCCACAGATGAGAAATCTGAATATTGCAGAGGTTAAGTGATATCCCCAAAGTCACAGAGCTAGTCACATCAGACTTAAGAAAAGAAAAATAATTTATCCACATTTCTTATTAAATATTTTCTGGCCTCACTTTAATCCATACCACACAACGCTATTCTTTTGTCGTTGTTGTTGTTAGGTGCCATCAAGTCGGTATCTGACTCATAGCGACCCTCATAGGGTTTTCAATGGCTATTTCGGGATTGCCTTGGGCGTGGATTGCCAGGCCCTTCTCCCATTTTTGCGGTGCTGGGAATTGAACTCGGGACCTCAGAGACTGCAGCGCAGCGCTCTACCAGCTGAGCTAAATCCCAGCCCACTGTTCTTTTAATTGTCCTAAAATAATAACTGCATCACATCCTCTCTATATTTTAGAGCATGGGCTCCCAACTCCACAAAGGAAAATGTCCAAACTCTTCATACTATTCAAGACCCTTTAAAAAGTATCTTTTCACTACCTTCCATGTCTCCATCCCCCATCACTTTATGTTAGTCAGTTACTCAAACTTATCCTATACCATTACCCTGGAATATAGCATGCTAGTTGCAGATTCCAAAATTAATTTACCTTGTTTCCTTTACCAGGATTTAATTTCCTCTTCTCTCATATACCCAAATCCTGAAATCTTTCAGGGCTCTATTCAGATCCTATATCCTTCATAAGGACCTTTTCTAATGACTATAACCACAGTATAATCTCTTTGGGCTGGGACTTAGCTAAGCTGGTAAAGTGCTGCTCCACACTATCTGAGCACCCAGGTTCAATCCCCAGCACTGCAAAAATGGACGAAGAACAAGGCAATCCATTCCCGAAGCAATCCCAAAACAATCAGCCATGGAAACCCTATAAGGATCACCATGAGTTGGACTGGATAGCACCTAACAACAACAATAACAAAATAATCTCTTTAGTTCTCTGAATTCATAATGCCTCTTTTCACTTGAATATATCCTCTCACTAGATGTAAACTATCTCAATAATTCATTGGCATGACACTCTCTCCTGCAATGCAAAGTGAAATATTTAACTATAGTGGCTGTACTCATTTCAAACTCATGAATGCAAACAGATAGAATTTTTTATTGTAGTAAAATATACATACTATAATACTAATCATTTTAACCATTTTTATGTGCTCATTCTAGGGCACTAAATTCATTTACAATGTATGTTACTATAACAGCTATCTCAACCCAAAAGTTTTTCATCCTCCCAACAAAAAACTATTGTTGCTAGGTGCCATCGAGTTGGGTCCAACTCATAGCTACCTTCATGTACAGCAGAACAAAACACTGCCCAACACTGTTCCATGCATAGGAACTTTTCATGTTTGAGCCCACTGTTGCAGTCACTGTGTTTTTTCTCATTTTGAGTTGTTTCACATTAGCAAATGGAGGTCCTAGGGCCTTTACTCCATTCCCATCATTAAGGTCGACTCTACTTTGAGGAGAAAACTCTTTCCCTAGTCACTTCTTGAATGCCTTCCAACCTGGGAGGCTCATTTTCTGGCACTATATTTGACAGTGCTTCTCTGCTGTTCATATTCTGTTGTATGTACATAAGGTATTTTGTTTATTCCTTTGTTGATGGAAATTTGGGTTGTTTCCCTCTTTGGCTGTGAACATTAGTGTAAAACACCTATTCAAGTTCTATTTTAAATCCTGTTGTATATATACATAGGAGTAAAATTGTTGGGTGATGTGGTAGTTCTACATTTAACCATTTGAGAAACCATCTGTTTTCCACAGCAACTACATCATTTTACATTCCCACTAGCAATGCACAAGTGTCCAATTTCTCCATATCCTTGCTAACATTTTCCATTTTTTGATAGCCATGCCAATGGATGTGGCATATTTCATTGTAGTTTAGATTTGCATTTCCCTAATGATCAATACCAGTCAGCATCTTTTTATATACTTATTGGACATTTATACACTTACTTTAGAAAATATCTCTAAGTTCCTTGACAATTTTTTTAAATTGAGGTTTTGTTTAGTTTTGCTTTTGAGTTTTAGAAATTCTTTATATATTCTGGATATTAATCTATCAGATATATGATTTACAAATATTTTCTCTTAGATTTTTTGATTTTTATTTTTGTTTGGATTTTTGGTTTTGGGGGGTTTTTTGTTTGGTTGATTTTTTATTTTTTTCCTTTCCTTTTTTCTTTTTTTACTTTTTTAATAGTATCCTTTGAAGTACAAAAATTCTTAATTTTAGTGAAATCTTTTTTGTTGACTGTGCTATTGGTTTCCTATATATGAAATTGTCACCAAGCCAATATCATGAAGATTTGCTCTAATGGTCTCTCTGAAGAGTTTTGAATTTTTTTGTTTAGCTCTTCCATCCATTTGGGGTTACTTTCTGTATATGGTACAAGATAATGGTCCAATCTTCCCTCTTATCATATGGATATTCAGTTTTCCCAGTACCATTTATTGAAAAGACTTTTTCCACATTGAATGGTCAATGCCAATGGTCTTGGCCCCTTTGCAATAAGAATCACTTGATCATTACATGTTTGGGTTTATCTCTGTGTTATCTATGTCTATTCCATTGGTCTCTGTGTCTGTCCATATGGAGGTATCATAATTTTTAATTACAGTAGCTTTGAGTAAAATTTTGAAGTTGAGAAGTGTGAGACCTAAGGCTCTTTAAAACTCCTTCTTAATTTGAGAATCAGCCTTCGCATTATTGTGAAAAAGATTATGAAATTTTGATAGAGATTGTGATAGGGATCTTGGAGTAATACTGATACATTAATGATGTTAAGAATTTTTCATAAGACACACATGAAAGTTTACCATCTTCTAAGGTCTTTCCTCAGTCTGCATCTTTGCTTGGGGCATGCCTGGTGGCCTTTGAAAACCCTTGTATATGCAGTTGTTTCGAATGACTGAAAAAAAAAAGTGGGTGCTGTCCCTTCAAAGCCTCTGGAAGCTGCTTCAGCTAGTGGGTATTGAAACAATTTGTGGCTTACTTCTGAGCAACAAAAGGATCACAAACATTTATCTACAATCAAAAAACAGCCCTGATAGTTGAAGGACATGGTCTGAATTGCCCCGCCTATTCCAATGACCCAAGCCATAAACAAGTGTTGCCATCTCCACAGCTGCATGCCATTGTGCTGAGGGCTGAAGATAAGTAGCCACTACCTCATTAAGCCTGCAGCCACAGCCCTGTGGCATCTGATCCCATCATATCTCAGAAGCTAAGCTGGGTCGGGCCTGGTTAGTACCTGGATGAGAGACCACCTGGGGACACGAGAAGCTGTAGGCTTGGGAGAAGGACCGGACAACCCCCTCCCAAAAATGAATCTGCCATTGAAAACCCTATGAACAGCAGAGAAGCACTGACAATAGTGTTTCCCCCGTTGTACAGAGGGTCTCTATGAGTTGGATATCAACTCAACAGCACCTAACAACAACAACAACCTCACTAAAGACTGAAATCCACAGATATTAAAAACAATTCACCAGCCAAGCTTTCCCTATGGATATTAGAAGTGTTCAAAGGGACTCCAGAGTTCCAAACAGGCACTTCTGTCTTTGCCAGCATAATATTTTCTAGGTAGGGAGACAGATTCCTGACATTTTCTACTCCATCAACTTCACTGTTTATCCACTGACTTCACTGCCAATCAAGTGGGATTTTAATTCCCAAATTTATATATATCCACCCCAGACTTCTCTCTCAACTCCAAGACTCAGATATTTAACACTCCACCTGGCCTATATAGTCTCTTACTCTCCTGAATGACTACTTCCCAAGTTCTCTTTCCTTTATCACACATAAATCATCACTTTTTCAGCAATTACAGCAATATCAGCAATTACAATACTTATCTCACTGAGAAAATTAAAACAATTGTAGATTATATCCAACTTCTACTGCCATATGCCCAACTACCAGGATCTGCACAAACACCTTCTTTCCCCATTATTACAGCTCCACACTGGAGGGGAGGGCATTACATAAGGCCTTGAATAGGAGGAGATGGATATTGTTGAGGCAATTGTCGAAATCTACTTACCAAATTTATGACATCAGAATATCCTATGGCTAATTATGCTGACCTTGTTTTTGGAAACATCACTCCAATATATAATTAAATAAGGAGCTTAAAGAGGAAAAAAGGCTACATCTTTAGGCCTTTGTTTATTTTAAACTTCAAAAAAATTCTTTAGTTGTGGCATTTGGGGGAAATACAATACTTTTGTCATTTTTTATTACTTTCAGTTATCTAATAAATACCTAATAAGCACACATCTTTACTGAGTTTCTCAGATACAAGGTATTTTTAAATCTACAGGTAATGATGAACTGTATTAATAATTCAAGCATTCCCCCATAACAATAAATTTGCCACATCAAAGTCTAATACAAAAAACTGTGAAAAACATTCTTTCTACCTGAAGTACTGGTTAACAGAAGGTAACACAAAAGTTCAATGGAAAAAATAGAGCTCACATTACATACTCCAGTATTCTTTTCCTTATTTTTCCAACATCTTTATCTGTAATTTTTATTGTACAACTTAATGGGTCTCATTATGACATTTCCATACATGCATTTCATTGTACATTGCTCACATTAACTTCCCCGTACCTTCCCATGACCTGTGTCCCTCTCTCCTCCTTCCAGTATTCTTTTCTATTGTAAGGATGTATCAATATGTTCTGCAACTGAGTTACCTTTATTTACACTGGCATACGCCTATTTTCCACAAACATCCTCCTTTCCTTATCTCAAGTAGTATAAATTACCCATTTCCTTAAGAAAAAAGCAATGATACATTTTATGTTGTGTTAATTTATCTTAAACTTTAATCTGCTTATAAAATGTCTAGCTCTCAGGAAGACTGTAGACTAATACTAGAACAGCTGAAATCTTCCATTAATTTATATTTATATATTATCCCTGAATATGTTGCAGACTGATCAAAAGCTAAGTTTATATTCTTAGAAAATGACAACCTATGAAAGATGTGCAAAATTAATCCTATTTTGTGGGTTCCTATCTTAAATCCATGTTCTTTTTTGCATTTTAAAAAATCCTTTGATAAAAACAATAGGAAAGAGAGACTGATGTGAGATGCTCCAAAGAGATAAATTCTCATGATACCTGGCATACAATTCACATGAATGATGAAAAGCTAGCATAGTGACATGAATAAGCCCTTCAGACTTGTGGTTTCTGGTTCCTGTTAGAAAAATCAACATTGCCTAAGTGTCTTTCTGTTTGTTTCCAATGAGATTTCAGTCTCTCTATCCACTCCTTTCTCTTCTCTTCTCTTCTCTTTTCTCTCTCTCTCTCTTTCTCTCTCTCTCTCTCTCCCCCCCCTCCCTCCCTCCTTTCCCCCCTCCCTCCCCTCTCTGTTATTTTGCATCTGTCTCTCTCCTGCCTCTGTCCCACAAGAGTTATTTCAAATTCTCCCATTGTTGAAGTACATGAATGAATCAGTTGATATATTCTGCCTTGGCATACTGTAATATTTTATTATTGAGAAATCATTAAACAAAATATTAGAAGTAAAAAAGAAGATTGCCTTTCTTCATAGACTGTGCCAATTCTCCATACCTTTTACCAAAGATTTTGCCCTGTACTTAAAGGAGAAACTAGTATCTCTTGGGAGGAGCTCCCCTCAATTCCTTGCTTCCCTTCTCTCATTCCAAGATGCGTAAGAGCATTTCTACCATTTCTATTTTCTTCATTTTATTTTAATGGAAGAAAAGTGATTGCCGGTCCTCAGAAAAATATAAATACTTAAGAATATTTCATATATACCTGGTTAAATTTCTATTTGTTCATTACTTCTCTATTATTATATCATATTTTGGCATCAACAAGTGGCAGGTAATAACCAAGACAGCAAGCTATCATTGTAGATTGTGCCCTAAAGCAATTATTTATACCCCAGCATTTCCTGGCTCCTGGGTTTTTCTCCAATTAGTAAAAGTACCAAGTAAAAGATATGAGAAAATGAAACAAAAATGCACAGATACTATATGGATACTGACTACAGCTGGAGTCTGACCACCCTGGAGTCTGATCCTGGCTGATCTCAAAAGCTAAGCAGGGTCAAGCTTGGTTAGTCCTTGGATGGGAGACTGGGAGGGAACGTCAGGAGTTGTAGGCTTAGGAGAAGGATATGATAGCCTCTCCCAAAACAATCAGCCATTGAAAACCCTATTATAGCAGAGAAACACTGACATAGTACAGGATATGCCCATGTTCAGGAGTGTTTCATTCTGTTGTACATAGAGTCACTATGAGTTGGACCCAAGTTAACAGCACCTAACAACGATAGCCATATCATAGGCAGTGTACATGAAGCTGCTTATTTGGTACAGTCTCTTTATTTACAATTCAAGTCATCTCTTCATTATCCCTTTTCTCTTTTCCTCCTAACTAAAACCCTTTGCATACTCCTCCCACACCTTCCCCATAAATGAAGTTAATTAAATCACAAGAAGCTTTTTCTACTAATTAAGCTTACTTCAACCACAAATGCATTTTCTCATTTTATTACCACTAACACAAGGAAGAGGTGCTGTGGTAGGTAATTAGGTAAATATGTTGTTCTGTGAGACTGAATCTCAAATGCAATATGGGCTTAATGCAAGTTGGGGTAACAAGGTAGTTGTTGTTAGGTGCTGTTGAATGGATTCCTCGTTCAGCAGACTGAAACACTCCTCAAATCTGCGCCAAGCACACACACTTATTTATGTTTAAGCCCATTGTTGCAGACACTATCAACTCATCTGGTGCAGGGTATTCCTTTTTTTCATTGACCTGCCACTCTCCCAAACATGATGTATTTCTTCAGGGATTGGTGCCCCCTGACTATGTGTCCAAAATACGTAAGACACAGTCTAGCCATCTGTGCTTCCAAGGAGCACTCTAGTCGCACTTCTTCTAGGACAGATCTGTTGGTTCTTTTGGCAGTCCATGGTTGTCTCCGGCACCATAATTCAAAAGCATCAATTCTTCTCCTGTCTACCTTGTTCAATACTCAGCTTTCACAACCATATGATGTAACTGAAAATACCATGGCATGAGTCAGGTGCACCTTTGTCTTCAAAGTGACATCTTTACTTTTAAATACTTTAAAGAGATCTTTTGCCACAGGTTTCCCTAAAGCAATGCATCTTATGATTTCTTGACTGCTGCTTCTATAGGTGTTGATTGTAGAACCAAGTAAAGCAAAATCTTGGACAACCTCAATCTTTTCTCCATTGATTGTGAAGTTGAATACTGACCCAATTGTAAGGGTTTTTGTTGTGTTGACATTTAGTTACAATCCATAGAAGGCCATATTCTTTGATCTTCTGCATAAATGTTTTAAATCCTCTCTACTTTCAGCAAGTACAGTTGTGTCATCTGCCTCCAATCCTGAGGCCATGTTCTTCCTCATGAAGTCCAGTTTCTTGGATTATTTGCTCAGCATACTAATTGAAGAGGTATGGTGAAAGGATACAGCCCTGACACACACCTTTCTCCACTTTAAACCAGGCAGTGTTTCCTTGTTCTATTCGAACAACTGCCTCCTGGTTCATGTGCAGATTCCTCATGAGTACAATTAGGTGCTCTGGTATTCCCATTTTGTGAAGTGTTATCCATAATTTGTTATGATCCACACAGTCAAATGCCTTTCCATAGTCAATAAAACATAGCTAAACATCTTTCTGTTATTCTCTGCTTTCAGCTAATATCCACCTGACATTAGCAATGATATACCTGGTTCCCTGCCCTCTTCTGAATCTGGCATGATTTTCTGACAGTTCTCTATCTATATACTGTTGAAGTCCCTTTTGAATGATCTTTAGTAAAATTTTGCTCGTGTGTGATATTAATGATATTGTTCAATACTTTCCACATTCAGTTGGATCCCCTTTTTTGGGAAAAGGCACAAATATGGATCTCTTCCAGTCAGTTGGCATGTAGCTGTTTTCCAAATCTGTTGGCATAAACATGTTAACACTCCAGTGCTGCATTTGTTTGTTGAAACATCTCTATTCGTATTCCATCAATTCCTGGAGGCTTGTGTTTTGCCAGTTCATTCAAGGCAGCTTCCACTTCGTCCTTCACTACATTGGCTCCTCTTCATATGCAACCTCTTGAAATGGTTGGTCATCTACAAATTCTTTTTTGTATAATGACTGTCTGTATTTCTTCCATCTTTTTTTGATGTTTCCTAAATCATTTAATATTTTCCCTATAGAGTCTTTCACTATTGCCACTCAAGGCTTGCATTTTTTCTTCAATTCCTTAAGCTTGAGAAACACGGAGCATGTTCTTTCCTTTTGGTTTTCTGTCTCCAGCTTTTTGCACATGTGATTTTAATATCTGTTTTTGTCTTCTGGAGCTGCCTTTGAAATCTTCTGTATAGTTCCTTAACTTCATCATGTCTTGTTTTTACTTTAGCTGCTCAATGTTCCAGTGCAAGTTCCAGAGTCTCTTTTGAAAGGTATTTTGGTCTTTTTAATAACCTTTGCTTTCTTCATGAATGATATCTTTTATGTCATAACACAACTTGTCTGGTCTCCTATCATTTGTGTCTAATGCAATAAACCTGTTCTTAAGGTGGTTTCTGAACTCAGGTGGAATATACTCAAGGGTATACCTTGGCTCTTGTACACTTGTTCTAATTTTCTCCCATTTCATTTGAACTTGTATGTGAAAAGTTGATTGTCTGATCCACAATCAGCACCTGGTCTTGTTCTGACATTTGATAAGGAGCTTTTTCATTGACTCTTTCCACAAACATATTCAACTTGGTTCCATCTGGTGAAGTCCATGTATAGAGTCACCATTTATGTTGGTGAAAAAATGAATTTGCAATGAAAAGGTCATTGGTCTGACAAAATTCTATCATGTGATCTCCAGCATCATTTCTGTCACCAAGGGCATATTTTCCAACTACTGAGCCTTCTTCTTTGTTTCTAACCTTTGCATTCCATCACCAGTAATTATCAGTATGTTCTAATTATATGTTTGATCTATTTCAGATTGCAGAAGTTGGTAGAAATCTTCCCTTTCTTCACTTGTGGCCTTAGCAGTGGGTGCATAAATTTGAATAATAGTCATATTAACTGGCCTTCTTTATAGCCAGATGGATATTATTCTATCACTGACAGCATTGTATTTCAGAACAGATCTTGAGATGTCTTTTTTGATGATGAATGCAATCCCATTTCTCTTTAGTTTGTCATTCCCAGCATAGTAGATCATATGATATCTCACTCAAAATGGCCCATGCCAGTCTATTTTAGCTCACTGATGCCTAGAACGTCAACCTTTATGCACTCCATTTCTCTTTTAATGATTTCTAATTTTCTTAGATTCATACTACATACATTCCATGTTCCAATTATTAATGGATGTTTACAGTTGTTTCTCCTCATTTTAAGGGTCCCACATCAGCAAATGGAGGTCCCTGGGGCTTTACTCCTTTTCTGTCATCAAGGTAGACTCTAGTTTGAGGAGGCAACTTTCTCCCAGTAGTCTTTCAAGTGCCTTCCAACTGGCACTATATCTGACAGTATTTCTCTGCTATTCATAGGGTTTTCAATGGCTAGTTGTTTTGGGAGTGGTTCGCCAGGTACTACTCCCAGACTATGACAGAGTAGGGAGTAGGTCACAAAGTTAGTCCTTATTAAAATATTCTTTATGTAACTAAAAGCCTTCTGAAATTCAGTAAATTAAATTTGTCTACTTTTACACCTAACCTTTATATCCCCAACACAAAATAAAAGATCTACATTTAATTAATATTAACATCCCCTTTTATACAAATAAATTAAAACCTTCACTAGTTCAAAAATGTTGTTTCCAAAGAAATGTACTCATGTATTATTAATGGTGTGTTCATCCTATTTCTGTATAGTACACTTCTTCCTTGTCATTTACTTGTACATATTTAATAGAGTTGTTAACTGAAGTTAATACCTTGAATAAGTTGTGAAGTCTCCATTTCCGATGATATTATTGGTCCTATACTATACCCAGATTTTTTTGTTAGGTGCTTTTGTGGCAAGTCTGATTCACAGTGACTCTATGTATAGCAGAATGAAACACTACTCAGCAATGTGCCATGCACATGAACTTTTTTTTTATGCTTGAGCCTGATGATGCAACCACTGTGTTTCTTCTCATTTTTAATCATGTCACATCAGTAAATGGAGGCCCAGGGGCTTTATTCCACTCTCATCATTAAGGTCACCTCTAGTTTGAGGAGAAAACTCTTCCCTGGTCATTTCTTGAATGCCTTCTAATCTGGGTCCTCGTTTTTGACACTATATTTGATTGTGCTTCTCTGCTACTCATAGGGTTTTCAATGGCTAATTGTTTCAGGAATGGGCTGCCAGGTCCTTCTCTCTAGTGTGTCTTAATCTGGAAACTCAGCTGAAACCTGTCCACCATGGGTGGCCTTGCTAGTATCTGAAATACCAGTGGCATAGCTTTCAGCATCACAGCAACATGCAAGCCATCCCAGCATAAGCAGCTGACAGACACATGGGGGGAGGCCCAATTTACCACATAAAATTAAGAAAAAGACAATTTCTCCAACACAGTTATCTTCAATGAAGAAAATATCTAGTTGTTGATTAATGTTGTCAGATGAGAAAGCTATAAAATATTAAATAATTTTAACAACAATTATTATGGTTATATTCATACACAAATTTGAAATTATCAGTCTAGACTCTAGTGGTCTGAATTACTGGCTCTTTCAGTGAACAGAGAAATAGTAAAGAGGTGGTGGCATATATTTCAGAAAAGAATGACTTTCAATTATCAAATCATTTTAGAAGCTCAGTTGTATGACAATATAGAGGCCTTAGAGGATAATCTAAAAGGAAAGTCGAAACAGGTGAAGGAGCATAAGAATTCTACTGGAAAATGACAAACATTTGGTTTAATTCTTCTCTAGTGTCCCAGACATTAAAAGGATAAAGAGCGCAGAAAAGTTAATAGGGAAATTTTCAATGAAATAAAATAGAAAAAGAATTAACAAGACCAGAGAAGAATATGAAAGACTTTTAGACAAAATGGTTATACTTCTTTCTTTTTTTCCTTTTTTTTTCTTTCCTTTTCTTTTTATTTTTTTAAAACCCCAGTGCCATGCACATGTATGCTAGGAAAGCACACTACCACTGAGCTCCCTATATTTTTTATTTGGAGACAAGTTCTCACTAAGTTGCATAGCCTCCTCTGGCCTCAAACAAGCAATTCTTCTGCCTCAGCCTCCACAGTTGCTGGGATTACAGGCATGAGCCATGACACCCAGTTTACGTTTACCTTTAAAATAATTTACATTTAAACTATTGCTCATGAGAAAGACAAAATACACTGGTCAAATATGAAGATGTTTTGTTCAAGTTACTGCAGTGAAGAATCATTAGTGAGAAAAGTCTCAAAGACAAAGGAGACCTAAAATGTTACATAGGCAGGTAAACAAACATCATCTACAAGTCTTCTGGGAGTCAAAGGAAAGGATGGACAGGTTTTATATCACAATATGTGAGAGCTTTCTTGAGTTCTTTGTAAATTCTAGAAATGAGTCCTCTGTCCAATGTTTAGGATGCAAAGATTTTCTTCCATTCAGTGGGCTCTTCCTTAACTCTGTTGATTGTTTCCATTACTGTACAGAAGCTCTTTAATTTCATGTAATCCCACTTGTCTATTCTTGGTGTGATTTCCTGAGCAACTGGAGTCTTATTAAGGAAATGCTTTCCTATGCCTATTTGTTGGGGTGTGTTTCTTGTCTTTTCTTCTAGTAGTTTTAAGGTTTCTGGTTGTATGTTGAGGTCTTTAACCCATTTTGAGTTGATGCTCATGCAAAGTGAAAGGTATGGGTCTGTTTCCATTTTTCTGCAGATGGAAATCCAAGTTTCCCAGAACTATTTGTTGAAAAGGCTATCTTTTCTCCAATTTGCATGCTTAGTCCCTTTGTCAAAGATCAGGTGGTTGTAAATGGTTGGGCATATCTCTGGGTCTTCAATTCTGTTCCATTGGTCTTCAGGCCTACTTTTGTGCCACTGCCAAGCTATTTTTGCTACTATAGCCTCGTAATATAGTTTAAAGTCAGAGATTATGATCCTGCCTGCACTGGTTCTGCAACTTAAGACTGTTTTGGCTATATGTGGTCTTTTGTGTTTCCACATGAATTTTTGGATTATTTTTTCTGTTTCTGCAAAGCCTGCCATTAGAATTTTAAAGGGAATTATGTTAAATCTGTAAGTTGCTTTTGGTAGTATAGCAATTTTTACAATATTGATTCTCCCAATCCATGAGCAGGGGAGGTCCTTCCACCTTCTCGTATCCTCTGCGATTTCTTTCTTTAATGTTTTGAAGTTTTCCTTGTAGAGATCTTTAGGGTCTCTTGTTAGGTTGATTCCTAAGTATTTAAGTTTTTGATGGACTATTGTGAAAGGGACTGTTACTTTAATTTCCTTCTCTTCCTGCTTGCAGCTGGTGTAAAGGAAGGCTACTGATTTTTGAGTGTTAATTTTGTATCCTGCTACTTTGCTGAAGGAATTAATTAGGTCTAAAAGTTTTGTAGAAGAGTTTTTGGGGTCCTTTAGGTAAAGGATCATGTCATCCACAAATAAGGACAATTTGACCTCTTCTTTGCCTATTTGTATCCTTTCCTAAAACAAGTAATCCAATATACAAGTGGGCAAAGAAATTAAACAGAAGCCGGGCACAGTGTCTCAGGCCTGTAATCCCAGCAGCTTGGGAGGTGGAAGCAGGAGGATTGCAAGTTCGAGACCAGAGGCAGTCTGACTAACTTAGTGAGACCCTGTCTCAAAAACTAAAAAAATGGGCTGGGAGTGCAGCTCAGTGGTCCAGCACTTGCAAAGCATGCAAGCGCGAGGCCCTGGGTTCAACCCCCAGTACCGCAAAAAAAAAAAAAAAAGAAAGAAAGAAAGAAAAGAAAAAGAAATTAAACAGACACTTCTCAAATGAAGAAGTTCATAAGGCTAAGAAACACATGAAAAAATGCTCGATATCCCTAGCCATTAGGGAAATGCAAATCAAAACAGCTCTGAGATTCAACCTAACCCCAGTAAGAGTGGCCAAGATCAACAAAACAAATAATAAGAAATGCTGGTGAGGTTGTAGAGAAAAAGGAACCCTCTTACACTGCTGGTGGGAATGTAAATTGGTTCAACCACTTTGAAACCTCAGAAAATTAAAAATAGAAGTGCTGTATGACCCAGCTGTACCACTACTGGGAATATACCCAAAGGGAGACAAGTCATCCTACCACGGAGACACCTGCATCTCCATATTCAATGCAGCACTTTTCATAATGGCAAGGGTATGGAACCAACCAAGGTGCCCATTGGTAAAAAAAAAAAAATGGATAAAAAATTATGGCACATATACACCATGGAATACTACTCAGTGATAAAAAAACATGAAATGATTCATTTATAGCAAAATGAATGGAACTGAAGAATATCATCTTAAGCAAATGAACAAACGTTCAAAAAGAAATACCATATGTTCTCATTCATATGTGGGAGATAAAATCACAGTACTACTTCAGAATGTGACCTTACTTGAAAAAAGGGTTATTGTAGATGTAGTAGTTGAAACGTGTTTATACTGGAGTAGGGTAGGACCATAATCCAATGTGACCCATGTTCTTAAATAAAAAGTGACACCAGAGACAAGTATGCCAAGTGAAGACACAGAAACGAAGGGGAAGATACCCATGTAAAGATGGACTGATACATGGAATAACCCAAGGAATCCCAAGGATAACCAACAAAACACCAAAAACTAGAAGAGGCAACAAAGGAGTATCTGCTACAAATTTTAAAAGGAACATGGCCCTTCTCACATCTTGACTGGAGCATCTTGACTCAGAAATGTGAGTCAACAAATTTCTGTTGATTTAAGTCTCCTAGTTTGTGGTACCAGCAAACTAATACATAATGTAACATGATATATTCACAAATTCCTTTTTTTAGCTTTTTTTTCTTTTATTTTGATCCAACCTTTGAATAGGATTTTTCCTTCTTATAATTTTGATTCAGCTCCCACATATGAGTGAGAACATGTGGTGTTTCTCTTTCTGAGCTTGTGTTCGTTCACTTAAAATAATTTTCTCTAATTCCATCCATTTTGCTGCAAATGACCTTATTTCATGATATATTCACAAATTCTGAGAATTAGGACCTGTGCATCTTTGGAGGAGGCCATGATTCTGCCTACCACAGTCAGTGGGGAGGTTATAAACATAGAGGACAATTTCCCTCTAATTAAGAAAAAACAACATAAATCTCTTTTTGAAGAAATGGAAACAATGGCCTTTTTTTTTCTAATTTACATAGTGTCCTATGGCTTTTATCTTCCTGGGATATCTATTAAGTATCCCCCGTCACTTAGCAACAATTTTCAACCACTGCTTCTTTTTGCTGATCTTATTATTAGGTGAATGAACTAAGTTCTTACCTAGCATGTGTGACTATTTTTAAGTTCAGTTTACACAACATACAACTTAAAAAGAAAATGCATAATTGAAGCATATACTAGTCACAATGAGGGAGCCTAAGTGGACTGGATATAAAAAGCTAGCCAGTCCAGTGAGTTTTAAGAGAGGAAAAAGAAATTTCTACTTCCAATTTTTTGAAGGTTTTAAAGATATATTTAAGTCTGTATTCAGAGCAACTAATGTCTAAAAACACTTTCAGAAGTGGTACGATTTATTTCCCTTTTACTTCAGAAAAAAATATATATTTCCAAAGATCTTAATCCCACAGAAGCAAAATGATTCATTTCTCATTTTTCGCTGTCAGATTTATTCTTATTAATAGAGTAGGATTAACATATTTGTCTTTTGAGAAGAGACACATTATATACTATTCCCTAGTGACCAGTCTTGTTTTCCCATACCAGTAGCTAATAAAGGAAAGGATAGCAGGAGAGAACGTGAATGGAGACAGCCTAAAGAATGAGAGCTTTTAGCCTAACAGGAAGTTTTCTCCCCTGTAAAAAGGGGTTCCATTTACCATATACATGTGTACATCATTAACAAATATGCACAGTAACTTTAATTATGAGCAGCTAAAATGCCTCAGGAAAATAAAGTATAGAAATAAAATCTTAATTTACAACAGCAACAGAAAAAGAAAATCAAAGCTATTGACTCTTTCCTATTTGAAAAGTATTTTACGTTAAATCCAAAACTAAGTACACACTTTTAAGTATTCCAAATTGAAAACAAAAAAGATCTCAAAATTAAAAAAATAATAATTAAAACAAGTCACTCAAGAACTCATCAATTTCTTCTGAAATATGTTCAGTTCCTTACCTATTATTATTAGATTATGAAAAGATATTACTCCTAAAACCACATGGCTAAAAAAGAGGAAAAATAAATTCTATTTTTTACATAAATAGTAATCTATCTCCTTTGCCTGCTGTTCAAATCTTCCTAATTAAATCTTCCTAATGTTCTCTTGATTTCAACCTTCTGAATATGTTATATTTTTATACAAATCTTAACACTAGAAAATCATAAGAGCCCTCCATCTGTCCTAAGTACAAAATAGAGCCTAGCATATAGTTTTCTACATGGTGTTATTTACTTGTGTAACATATAATTAATACGCAGTAAATTTAAACATGCTGCCCTAATTTTCTTGCATCTTGGATGCTGGAAAATAAGACATTAATCAATGTGCAGAGATAATGCCTCTGGCCTCAAACTCACAATCCTCTTGCCTCTGCCTCCTGAGGCGCTGCGATTACAGGAGAGGCTAAGAAACTATTTCAGTCTAACAAAGAATTTTAAAGTTTGCAAGTTTATTTAAATGTCAACTCATTCAACAAGTTCTATTATTTTATTTACTGTATTTTAGCCCAAAGTTTTATGAGAGATGGCACATAACTAAAGACAAATATAGAACCAACTAATAGGTTGATCACATGACCCAATTTGTCCAAGATAATCTTATTATTTTATGTCTGTTTTCTAGCATGAATAAAAGAGCCTCTTTCAATCTCATAGGCTTTTAGCAATGCTATGGAGTTATTCATGAGAGAAGGATGTGGCAATCCACTCCTGAGGCAATCCCAAAACAATCAGCCATTGAAAACCCTATGAGGGTCACTAGGAGTCAGACATAACCCACCAGCAGCTAGCAACAACAACATGGGGTTATTCATATGCAGCCATAGCACCCTGGCATCCAATCCCACCTGATCTCAGAAGCAAAGCACAGTCAGCCTGGTTAGTCCTTGGATGGGAGACGCCCCCCCCCCCTCAGGAAATAACAGGACCTGTCAATCCACGCCCTAAATAATCTGCCATAGAAAATCCTGTGAATAGCAGAAAAGCATTGGCAATAGTGCTAGACATGGCACAGTGTCAAGGAGTGTTTCATTCTGTTGTACATAGGGTCACTATGAGTTGGACCTGACTTGAGGGCACCTAACAAAACAACAATGTGGCTATTCAATCCACAAGAATTAAATTAGGAAAGTTAAGGCCCAAAAGAGTTATACCTTCAAAAATAATTCTTTTAAGTTGTATTTACATTTTAAATTAAATATATATATGTATGTATACCTAAAAAAGAGAGCTGTATTAGTCACAATCAGTGACTTCTTGTTGTTGTTGTTAGGTGCCATCGAGTCGGTATCCGACCCATAGCGACCCTCATAGGCTGTTTCGGGATTGCTTTGGGAGAGGATTGCCAGGTCCTTCTCCCATTTTTTGTGGTGCTGGGAATTGAACTCAGGTCCTCAGAGACTGCAGCGCAGCACTCTACCAACTGAGCTAAATCCCAGCCCAATCAGTGACTTATTGTTTATATATTACCACCTAGTGGAGGTGGCAAAAACTCTACTTCAAATTGTTCCAACTCTAGGCTGGTTTTCTTATCAACAGTTTGATATATTTTAGATAACTGAAAAGGGTAGGAAAAGCTGGGTGTCGTGGCACCTATCTATAATTCCAGTATTCAGGAGGCTGAAGCAGGATGATCTGGTGTTCAAGGCAGACTTGGCTACATAGAAAGAACCTGCCCCCCCCCAAATGGGAAAACAAAGGCTGATAATAAGAGAAACAGAAATCCAAGTAAGATTATACCTGTCTTCTCAAAAATCCAAAGATAAGAAATTTAAGTTGACTATTTTAGATGTATGTCTATAAAAGTGAGGCAACCTGAAATTTAGATTATAGAAGAATTATTGCGATCTATAAGAAAATGTAAAAAAGGTGAGTGGTCCATTGTATCTTTGTTTTCTTCCTTCATTGTATTCCTGTTTAACTAGGAAGGAGAGGATTTTTTTTAAAGAAGTCACATGCTTCCAAAACTAACTCTCATCTAAAGACAGCAGTCAAATGTTAGAAACTTCCATCATTCCTAAAGATCTCAATTATTTAAAAGAAAATAGGTTATAAAAATACAAAATCCCTTTAATTCTAAATATTACTCTAAAGTTAAGCAATCTTACTGAGTGCACAAAGAACTGTAAAATGATCCTCCACTTCAAGTGTGAGTTTTTGTGTATTTGGACACCTTAACACACAGCTAATAGATCATTTGAGTAATACTAATTTTTCTGTCTGCTATAAGACTTATAAAATTAAAGAATTTTAATATAGAGATGAGCCAACTTTTGAAATTAAAAGTTAATGAATCAAACATTCAGAAGAATTTTCATGTGAACTTTTAACACAGCATCAGGTCACTATGAGTCCACTGACACCTAACAACAACTTTAGGATACTGAAGGTACAGTAGCAAACGTGGAATTCATGTTCTACTACTATGAGAATGACAAAATCACAAAGACTCCCTATATAGTTGGCTGGAAGACAAGCCACTGAGTAAATGTCCCTCAATATTTTTATTACCTACAACATAGCAGAATGAATCCTCAAAATCTCACTAAAAAGTTAGCAAAGAGTCTTTAAATTTTTTACTGCAATATAGTAAAGGAATCAGTATTACTATTATGTTAAAATACACAAAATATTGATTTTAGCATGCTGTTTTTATTATTTTTAGTAAAAAGAAAAATAAAGAAGGATTTTCATGATAGATGTCTGGTGTGTTTATGCATTTAAAACATTATTCTACATTAACCATATACAGTAGACAATAGTATTGTCATTATCCCATTTCACAAATAAGAAAATTGAGTAACAATTTATTATTAAATAAGCTGCCCATGATCATGTGACTATTAAGTGGAACAGGTGAGATTTTCAGTATTGAAACTCTGGTTCCAAAGTCTGTGCTCTTGTCCAATTCATTAAACTTTCTCTGCATTGTTCATTTGGGTTCCTTAATCCATTTTCATTAATCTTAATTTTGTTATCATTAAATTTTTGTTAACCTCAACAACTGTAAAGTGGCTAGTCTCTAAACCAAATTTTTAAGGAAGCTGAAATAATTAGAGAGAGGAAAAGGATAACAAAGTTCTATTTAGTGAGATCTACCAAGTGTTTGGAGGAAGTGGCATTTAATATGTTCTGGAATGATAGGTAGGATTTCGAAAGGAAAGGTGACCTTTATGGAAGATGGATATTTTAAAAGCATTTAAACCACTAATAGCTATCATTTTAATAAAACTAAATAGATCAACCAAACATAAAAAGATAATCTCTGGAATAGCTCCAAGAGATATAATATTTATTATTGCTATTTTTCAGTATAATAAGACTTATAGAAGCAACAATATGAAACTAAAAAAGCAATGCAATAAATAGCAAAAACACAGAGTTTTGTGCTGGTCCTTCTGTTCACTAATTTTAGGAGTAATAGAATAATAATGTCAATCTATGCTGCCTGCCTCAAATTTGTTTCAACAAGTGAAAGAAAAAAATCTAAAGCATTGTGAAAGCTATTAAGTACTATATAAATATGAGATAAGGTCATGTGATTAATCACCATCATTACACATAAGCTTGGTAAATAAGAATTAAAGCATGGTTACAATGTACTTCACACTGGAAAACTGATCCAAGAATGTCGTTTGTTGTTGTTGTTAGGTGCTGTCCATTTGGGTCCAACTCATAGCAACCCTATGAACAACAGAATGAAACACTCTCTGGCACTGTACCATAGCCGGCACTACTGTCAGCACTTCTCTGCTATTCACAAAGTTTTCAAAGGTGGATTGTTTCAGGAGTGGACTGCCAGTTCCCTCTCCCTAACCTGCAGCACCTACTACTCCTACATGGTCTCTCATCCAAGGACTAACCATGCTTGGCTTTTGACATCAGGCAGGATCAGATGCCATGGTGCATGGCTGCAGATGATCCAAGAATAACTCCACAAAAATGTAATAACAGATATTCTGATTAAAGGAGTGAAAATTATCAGGCTTCAGATCATAGTTAAAATGTACAACAATAATTTATTTAAGTTTGTCAGTTTTTCTCCCAGTCAATTTTTAGCCAGAATTATCCCATATGATATTCTCCCTTTAGATCAGACTTAAAGTTCCTATTCAGATCCTACTTTTAAACAAGTGAGCTAAGGGATAATTTATTCATGCCTCCCAGGCAGCATAAAATTGAGTCAAAAATTCCAATTCCTATCAAAGATCTCCCATATGAACTCTGTGCTACAAGAAATGCAGTGCACTTTCCTGGCCCAGCCCAATGTTTTCCCACTGGTGTTGTTATACCTGGTGGAACTAGCAGTAGGGAAATGAGACAAATAATTGCAAAATCAATTTTAAAAAATTAATTTCTTACTTTCTTTGTACATATAAAAAGCTTTTCATTGGTTTGTTTCACAGTCAAATATAGAAAATATTATTAACCCCAATAATTTTGCTAAATGAAAATACATGATCAGTTAAGTACTCTACCTTTCATTGTTGTTGTTGTTGTTAGGTGCCATCGAATCGGTATCCGACTCATAGCAACCCTCTGTACAACAGGGGAAACACTATTGTCAGTGCTTCTCTGCTGTTCATAGGGTTTTCAATGGCAGATTGATTTTGGGGAGGGGGTTGCCAGGTCCTTCTCCCAAGCCTACAGCTTCTGGTGTTCCCAGGTGGTCTCCCATCCAGGTACTAACCAGGCCTGACCCTACTTAGCTTCTGAGATCTGACGGGATCAGATGCCACAGGGCTACAGCTACAGGCCTACCTTTCATTATTTTAGATTAAATGCTTTGGGACCTAATACTTGCTTTAAGTGGAATAAAAATTATCTCTTCAGTTATTCAACTCATAGTAGATTAGCCATCCTCCTTTATTTCTCATATTATGTTTCCGATAGAGTATCAACCCAAGGTATCAAGTTACTACCTAACAAGTTTCTGCTTTCAGAAGTTATCAGGCACACATGAGGAATATATGTTCTATCCGTCACCTATTCCTTGTTTGTAAAATAAAAATTTGATTGCATAGGACTAACAGAATAGCTCCATAGTTTGAATAATTTTCTGTGTCAGAAATTCCATTTGTACTAAAGGACTATTTGCTACTATTCTAAACTAAATTTTCTTATTTTTAAATTGTGTCTAGCAACTGTGCATGATGGTAATATTTCACAATTAGAGGTTTAAATAATGATGTTTATCTTCCTATTATAAGGTTCAAATACTGAATATGTGAAAAAATTACTAGAAGAATCAAGACACCAAGATAAATCGACAATAAAATTTTCATTCATCATTTTTGAATATTTTTGTCCCCAAGGAAACTACTATAAATGGTGATAAGGAAGGAAGGAAAAACAGGAGGAAGGAAAGAAGGAAGGAAGGAAAGAAGAGACAGAGGGAGGGAGGAAGTGAGAGAGGAAGGAAGGGAGGGAGGAAAGGAAGGAAGGAAAGAAAAGAGGAAGGGAGGGAGGGAAGATGGCAAGAAGGAAGGAAGGATAGAAGGAAGGGAGGGAATGAGAGAAGGAGAAATAATTGTACACAGAGATTCAGCAAGAACACAGCAGAACCTGGGCCGTCAAATTTCTTGTTTTATTACTCAATGATTTATGTTGTTAAAAATTGTTATTCTAAAATAATTAAAATTTATATACAAATATTTGTCTATTTCAAATAATTTTTGACTTATCTAATCAACTGGAAATAATTAAAGAGAATTATACAATGAATTAATGAATAACCTAGGAACGGATCCTTGTTACTTGCTTTATAAACATACTTAACCATATTTCCTCAGAGTACAAAATATGAGTGATTATATATCCTATTATATTGTTTACAACTATACCCATATCTTTATCTATTCAAAGAAAATATATATTATATACATATGTACATTTATATTTATACATATACAGTGCGTGTTTGGCCAGCAACGGTACCACTGGTGAGGCTGATCCTATCAGATCTCAGAAGCTAAGCAGGGTCGGGCCTGGTCAGTCCTTGGATAGGAGACCACCTGGGAACACCAGGTGCTGTAGGATTGAGAGAAGGACCTGGCAACCCACTCCCAAAAATCAATCAGCCATTGAAAACCCTATGAATAGCAGAGAAGCACTACCAGTACTGTTTCATTGTATGTAGGGTGGCTATGAGTCAAACACTGACTTTTTTCCTATCGAGGAATCAATCCTCAATCACCTATTGAGATTATCATGTTCTGTTTTGTTTCTTTTTTTGGTATGGTGAATGGTATTGTTTTGTTTTCAAGTGTTAACGTTAAATTTCAGAAATCTATGCCTTGATGAAGGATGGATTATCCTTTTATAATTCACCAAAATTCAATTTGATAAAGATTTCTTAAAGATTCTGTGTTTATGTCCATGAGGGATACCAATTTGTAGCTTTCTCTTATATTTTAATCTAGCACATTTAATAATTTAGGTGTCTAATATTTAATTAAAACAATTTTGAGGTATAATTTATATACAATTAAACATGCTACTTCAACAAGTTCTAATAAATTTATATACTAAAATTAAAATACAAAATATTACTACCACCCCAAAGAAGTTTCTTTATGTCATTTTCTGGCCAAACACTTCCCTCCCTATATACACAAGTGTGTCAGTTAAAAAAAAATCATGCAAGGATTTTGATTCAAGTAGCTCTGAATTTGTGTAATAGTTTTCATCTCAACAACATATTTTCTGATATATTTACTTTCTCTATTTTTTCTCAGCAACTTTTTTTACATTTTACTGTTCAGATTTTACATATTTTCATAAAATTTTCTCCTAAATATTTTATATTTTTATGCAATTATAAATCATGTTTACTTCAAGTTTCACTTTTTTCATTACTAGCATGATTGATTGAAACATGATTTATTTTTATAGTAAGTGGACCTCCTACATTTACTTATAGTTCTACCAGTATTCTCATAGATCATTTAAAATGTATTACATACAAACTGTCATCTACAAATAGTTTAATCATCTTATAAAAATTGTACTTTTTTGTTTGAGCGTCCAAAGTAGAATCACACATAAAATCATGGACGAAAATGGTGGGAGTGGGCATTCTTGTAATATTCTCAATTCTAAAGAAAAGGCATTTAGTCTTTCACCATTAAGAACAACGACTGTTAAGTTTTTCATAGATGGCTGCCATCATATTAAGGAAGAACATCTTTCTTCCTAGTTTGCTGAGAATTTTTAACATAATGGAGATTGAATTTTTCAGATGCTTTTTTTTAATCACCTATTGAGATTATCATGTTTTGTTTTGTTTCTTTTTTTGGTATGGTGAATGGTATTGTTTTGTTTTCAAGTGTTAACTTTAAATTTCAGAAATCTATGCCTTGATGAAGGATGGATTATCCTTTTTATAATTCACCAAAATTCAATTTGATAAAGATTTCTTAAAGATTCTGTGTTTATGTCCATGAGGGATACCAATTTGTAGCTTTCTCTTATATTTTAATCTAGCAATATGGCTTTCAGGAAATGCTCACCTCATAAAAAGGTTAAGTAATATTCTCACCTTTTCAATTTCCTAGAAAAGCTTGAGGATGATCATTATCTTTCATTTATTAAATGTTTGTACCTTATATTTTCTTATCAGAAGATTTTTAGGTAAGGATCAACTTTCTTTAGAAAACACAGAACTGAACTATTCAGACTTTCTGTTTCCTCTTCAGACAATTTAGTAACTTGTTTTTAAAAATTTGTCAATTTCACTTAAGTTGTCAAATTCTTTGGCAACTAGTTATTGGCATATAGTTATTCATAATGTTTCACTATTATCCTTTTAATGTGTGGATAATATGTAAGACATTCTTTATTACTGATATTACAGTTTTGTCAATTCAATTTAAAAATATTTATTTTAGCATATAGAAATATGGGTGGGTTTTACTGTATATACCTCATCTTTTTTTCATGTACTGTCTCTTTGTAAGCTTACCTAAAAGTTTACCAATCTTAATAATGTTTTTAAACACTAGCTTATTTTTCAAGGTCTTTTATGTTCCATTACATTTCAAATTTCTAATACAAGCATTTAAAAATGCTTATTTTCAAATATGGTATAGAGAAAAAAAATCACCAATTTTGAAGTTAAGGTACACCTGGGTTCCAGTATGTGTTGGTAGTTCCTAGAATGTTACTTTTTATTACTTTCTTCACCAATTACAGAAAGAAAATAACATTATCACATAGATTAATTGAGAGGCTGGGGGTTTAGTTCAGTTGGTGCACTCTCAGAGAGTGCAGAGCAGCACTCCACCAACTGAACTAAACCCCTAACCCCCTCAGATATTATCAGCCTTTAATTCCATCTGTAAATTCCCTTTGCCATATAACACTAATATATTCATAGATTGTAGAGATTAAGGAATGGACATCTGGGGAGATCATTGTTCTGTCTATAAAACTAGTGATTTACAGCAATCAGCTATTCAGCATTCATAATATTCTAAATGTACCAGTTACTCAAATTCTCTCAAACTTTTCCATAAATTCTAAGTAATCCTAGAAGCACACTTTCTGCTCCCACTCTGAAAAAGTGAAATGGATGTTTCAAGTACATTTTCATTATTTCTTACTGACATCAGTTCACTTCAATTTATGTTTTATAAAGCCTAATGGCTGAGGTGTGAGAACTGTTCTGAAAAGGTGCAGTGAGAGGGAAAACTGTCTCTCTAAACTTTTTCCCACACTAAAAAAAAAGAAAAAGAATTGTAAAGTTCAAACAGATAGGAATTGTTACAATCTCTGAAAGCAAGTAACCTGCAATGAATTTAATTTAATCTTTACAAAAGAATTTCACTGGAAAACACAGTTCAGGAGGCCATGCTGAACAATGAATTTCATTTATGGTGAAATAAAATGGTAAGAGAATTTCTACTTCATATACTACAGTAATGTTATGATTTTATGTAACATCACTATTCTGCCTAGCACTAAATGCAATTTAAAAGTTGTCAAAGCCAAAAATACTTCAGAATATAAATAATCTCTGAGAAACACAATTTGCATTATATTTAAAGACTCAGGCTGATACCACACCTTCCAAATTTTTGCAAATATAGGAATCTGATTTTTCTTATTATGTCCAACTTCAATTAACAAAGATTAGGCAAATTTTTAAATCTCTGCATTAACCAGGATTATGAATCACATAAATAGAACTGTTGTAAAGTTAGGGAGATAGTAATCATATAAAAATATTTTTCAGGTAATCTCAATATATAGCAGCCCAATTTTTTTCTGTTGTTGTTATTAGGTGCCATATATATATATATGGTATATTTTAAAAATAAATCTGTGATTTCTGATTTTTTAAAAAATAAACAGACCTGTGTACCAAATCTAAAATTTTATCAACACTGAAAAATAAAACTTAAAAATAAAGTTGAATTCATATTATAGATCACAATCTTACAAAGAGGATTACTTTGCTAATTGAGGAAGCTGTATATATTCTAACACTGAACTAGCCCATACACATTACAGCAAGAATGAATAGCTCCCAGTTGTACCATAGTAAACAGGAACATGATATCAACTCTAAAATTGATAGGGTTACTAAACAGCTGGAAATATCTGCCAAAGAATACTAACAATGAATTTATTTACTGTCAAGTTTAAGGTGTAGTCTCTCTGAATTAAAAGAAATACATAAACATATACATAATTTTTTAAATTATTCTATGGCTACACATAAAAATAAAGCAGAGACCACATAATAGACTAGAATCCATGAACAATTCCTGAGAGACTGAAAGTAGGTGAGACTGAAAAAAAAAAACCTCAGTTCATGACATGCACTAAGGGAGGAATAAGTATGAAGGAAAGAAATTAAGAGGGAACTGGAAAAGTCATTATCCCGGGTACCTGAGCAGAACAGTTAGGCACCATCACTTCCCTTTCCCCAGAGCCTTGTCCAGGGTGGGGACCATGGCAAGAACAGAGAAAGTAAGTGGGGAACCTGAGATAGAGTTCCAAGACAGTGTTTCAGATGGCCAGTGAAATACAGTATGTGAAGACAAATACCAAGGTACCCCACTTAATGGCATGTATTAGCTATCTTTCCCTCTTATTAGAAATAATTTAGGAAGCAAACCTGCCACAGCCATTTCTAACCATATTGTCTGACAAGGTCCTGATATGGGGAAGAGAGGTTTAAGGAACTCATCTTCCAAGAAATGGATGGGGATGAAGAAAAGGAAAATATACTTTTTGCTTTCTAGGAATAGGATTACTGTTTCTAATTATTATGATTACTTTATGTTTAGGACTAATACTCATAACTAATATTGTATTAAACTCTAATGAAACAAATGCTGAAAGAATGACACGACTGAGGGAATTTGTAAATGGGTTAGAAGTAATGACCTCCAATTGTAAAGGTTATGTGGACAATATTTTAGTTAAAGCCGACCAGCAACTTCCACCCTGGAACTCAAACATTAAGTGATTTATGCTTCAGCTGCAACAGGCTGAGTTGTTAGCCCCTACTTGAACTAAAGTGGCCCCACCTATGATAGCTAAGGTTTACAGAGAAAGTATAAAACAATCAAAAGAATACACAGGCCTGTTCCCACAGTACAAAAGCCTCCTTGACAATTTTAACACAGAGAGGTGCTTATCTAAAGGCAGACCTTGGTTCCCAGCTAGAGAAAAAAAGTAAAGTCTGCTGTTCTGGTCAGCCTGACCCTCCACTGCTATTATGACTGCCAGGTGTATGTAAAACTGCATGTATTCTTACTACTTACATGACCTAAGCCTAAAAAGACTGTATAAAAACTGAGCTATGCGAACAATAAATGGAACAGATCCACATTGCCTCTGAGCTGTTGTGTTTCTGTTACCCACCGCTGCCGACTCCTCACCCGCCTTCAGGAAACCCTGGATCCTTACGCTGCAGGCATCGGACTGCGACACAAACCCTAACAGCAGCAGCTCCTTTTCCTGTTCCAAGCAGAGTCCAACAATCTAGAGACTAATGACTGGGTGACTATGTGTCCTGGTTGGCCTAGGATTTTGATTTGTGCCTTCAGTTTTAGTGTTCATTGAATTTAGAATTTATCTTTGAAAATAAAGGCCAGGTTTGATTGATAAATCATATAAACACTAGCAAGAAATCTCAATTACAACATGAGCATACAATCAAGTACTGACAAGCTTTTGAGGAAAGACAACCCAATTAAACTGATATAATATGTTTAACAAATAAAAATATCATAACTTAAGAAACAGGGTGAAAGAACAGTCATAGTCATAGTTTCAAATCAGAATATTTAATTTCCTCAGGGAGAAAAGCCAATACATATAATCACTAGAAAATGTGGGATCACATAAACTCAAAATATCAATAGAGATAGAAATAACTTCTGGGATTATGAAATAAAATATAAACATATGGCTTGAATGGCAGAATGAATATAGCTTTTGCAAACAAATGAGTTTGAAACTGGACCAAGTTTCCCTCAAAGATTCTATAACAAAGGCCTAAAGAGCTGGAAGTTATTGAAAGAAAATGCAATGTAGAGACTAGAAGTTCCAACATACACTAATAAAAAAAAAAAAAATAGAAGGCTGGGGAGGCAATATGGGAAGAAAAATTGCTGGGAACTTCTAAGAATAAATTCATTTCTAAAGTCTACATCTTAAACCTGACAATCCCTAAATTCATTGTTACTATTGTTTAGGGGATTTTCCAGCTGTTTAGTAACACTTTCAATTTAGAGTTGCTACTTTTAATGTCCTTACTGCAATAAAACAAGGAGATACTCATCTCTGCTAAAATGTGTGAGGATTAGTTAAATTTTATTACAAGTATACCTCAGACATTACTGAAACAATCCTCTTTCCAGGATATGAAATACCATATGAGTTTACTTTCATTTTTAAAGATTAGTATTTAGTAATTTTCTGAGGAAAAGATAAATGTACTCACATTGAGATAGTTCAGCTGGGTCCAAGCAGGACAAATAAACAAACAAAAAAGTAAACAAATAAGCCCTCATATATGTTCAAGTTAATAAAAACTAAAGACAAAAAAAAATTCCTGAACAGTTACAACAAAAAGAAGAAAATTAAATTGACATAAGAATGTTCAATTTGAGCATGAGATGCAGGACAACAACTAAGTAATGTGAAAGACAGAATAATCTCAAAATTGAATAAAGAAATTACAGATTACCTAAAAAGTGATGACTAACTTGAGGGACAAATTAGCAGTGGCAATGGAAGTATGAAGGTAACAGAATGACTTAAGTGTTGTTGTGGTGGTGGTGGTTGTTGTTAGGTGCTGTTGAGTTGATCTGACTAATAGTAACCCTATGTACAACAGAATGAACCACTCCCCAACATTGTGCCATGCTTGGTACTATTGTCAGTGCTTCTCTGCTATTCATAAGGTTTTCAATGGCTGATTGTTTTGGGAGTGAACTGCCAGGTACTTCTCCCATTTTAAAGTACTAGGAAAATACAAATATCAAATACACTGACATAGCCAGCAAAACTATACTGCAAGAATAAGGATAAAAGTAAAATATTTTTATGTTAAAAAAATACTGTAGTATAGTACATACTATATAGTTGCTGCTGTTGTCGTTGTTAGGTAGCATCAAATCATGTCCAACTCATAGCGACACTCGAAGAATCTTCAATGGCTGATTGTTTCAGGATTGTTTTGGGAGTGGATTGTCACATCCTTCTCCCATTTTTGTGCTGCTGGGTCCTCAGAAAGTGCAGAGCAGCACTCTACCAACTGAGCTCAACCCCAGCCCATACAGTTGCATACATCTCAAATTTAAAGTTGTCTAAAATTAAGTTGTTGGTACTCCCTCCAAAACCAGCACTTCTTATATTTGTTTCCATCTCAGTTAATGGAAAAATCTCCCCTGCTAATTGTTCAGTCCTAACACCTTGAAGCCTGCAGCTGTAGCCCTGTGGCATCCCATCCCGTCAGATCTCGGAAGCTAAGCAGGGTCGGGCCTGGTTAGTACCTGGATGGGAGACCGCCTGGGAACATCAGAAGCTGTAGGCTTGGGAGAAGGACCTGGCAACCCCCTCCCAAAAAAAAATCAATCTGCCATTGAAAACCCTATGAATAGCAGAGAAGCACTGACAATAGTGTTTTCCCTGTTGTACGGAGGGTCGCTATGAGTCGGATACCGACTCGAAGGCACACAACAACAACAACACCTTGAAGACATCTTCCCTTGATTTTTCCCTTTTCTCACAGCCTACATCAGAACATTGGCATATGTGGGCTGCCCTGCCTTCCCAAAACACCTAGATTATAACACTTCTCACCACCCTCACTGCCAACACCTGCTCCATGTCACTGACATCTTTCACTGACTGTATGACAATAGCCTATTGCTTGTTTCTACTCTCAATCCTCTACAGGCTAGTCCATAGTAATCAGAGTAAGTCTGCTAAACATAAGTCAGATTGTTATCAATTATCTATTCAAAATCCTAGCTTTTTATCTCACTGTGACACCTGACCAACCAAAGCATGCATCATCTAGATGGACATTACATATCTTGGTACATCTACTAATCTCCAAACCTTCCTTCTTCCATACCATTACAGGCTCCCTGGATGTATCTTGAACTTACCAGGCCTTCTTGTAGTATCTGTTGTCTGCAATTGCCTCAATTCCCTCAATTCTTTCTGGTCTTTATTCAGAAGTCATCTTCCCACTGATGCTTTCTTTGGCTAATCTATCTAAAAATCTCGCAGCACATTTTTCCTGCTTTACCTTTCCTGCTAACAAATATTTTGCTTTTCACCTACCTCCTTTCCTAGAATTTTGTTCCATAAAAACACGGTTTTTATACATATACCACTTTATGCCCAACATATAATATTTGAATGATTGAGAGCACTTATTATTAAAAGCCTCTCACTAAAAGGATTTCTAAAACACCAGAGATTTATAAAAGATATTTCTTTTTTCCTTTAAGAAAAAGGAAAATGATTCTAAATGGCCTGTGATGAGAAAAAGAATGATAAATGAAAAGAGAATTAAGGTAGATGAATCCAAACATCAATTTAATGTATAAGACAACTGAAAAGTTAATGAAAATACAGCTAAAACATTGCTCAGCAGGAAAGCAAAAGATCTTTATGACATATGAGCGTTATTACTTGTGCATGTACCAATATCAAGTTATTTACTGAAACAGTAAAACTACAGTGAGTGGGTGAGTGAGAGAGAGAGAGAGAGAGAGAGAGAGAGAGAGAG
>VMDO01008022.1:0-86904 GCA_007922755.1 Pedetes capensis | reverse complement strand
AGACCCATCTCCCTTATGAATCTAGATGCAAAAATATTCAATAAAATTCTGGCAAACAGAATACAACAGCACACAAAAAAGATTATTCATCACGACCAAGTGGGATTTATACCACAGATGCAAGGCTGGTTTAACATACGGAAATCAATTAACGTAATTCATCATATCAAGAAACTAACAAACAAAAACCACATGATCATCTCAATTGATGCTGAAAAGGCCTTTGATAAAGTGCAACACCTTTTCATGATAAAAACACTGGAAAAAATAGGTATAACAGGCAAATACCTTAATTTCATAAAAACCTTGAAATATCTTAAAAACATCCAAGTACATTTAAATTCACGATGTTGTGTTCTTATGCCTATAAAATATAACCACTCACATCGGTGACCATGAGGACTCGAATTGTTTTAAAATGAACATCCCTTCAGTAATTCCCAGGTTTATTTTTAGTAAACGGTATATGCTGTTTCACCTGCATTATGCAGAGGACACAACTCTGCTTGTTGAAAGTGAAGAGATCTGAAACATTTACTGATGGAGATCAAAGAACACAGCCTTCAGTATGGATTGTGCCTCAACATCAAGAAAACAAAAATCCTTAAAACTGGATCTGTATACAACTTCATGATCAATGGAAAGAAGACTGAGGTTGTCCAAGATTTTGCTTTACTTGGTTCTACAATCAACACCTGTGGAAGCAACAGTCAAGAAGTCAAAAGATGCATTGCATTGGGAAAAAGCTGTTGCAAAAGACCTCTTTAAAGTGTTGAAAAGTAAAGATATCACATTGAAGACCAAAGTGTGCCTGATTCATGCCAAGGTACTTTCAGTCACATCATATGGTTGTGAAAGCAGGTCGTTTAATAAGGGAGACAGGAAAGGAATTGATGCTTTTGAATTATGGTGGTGGAGACAAATATTGAATATACCATGGACTGCCAAAAGAACCAACAGATCCATCCTAGACGAAGTGCAACCAGAGCGCTCCTTGGAAGCCAGGATGACTAGATGGTACATTAAGTAATTTGGACCAATCCCTAGAGAAGGACATCGTGTTTGGGAGACTCTCACATATCAACAATAAAAAGGACCCTCAACTGGATGGATTGACACATTGGCTGCTACAATGAGCTTAAACATAAAAAAGATTGTGTGCCTGGCACAGAGTCAAGGAGTGTTTCATTTTGTTGTATATAGGGTCGCTATGAATTGGATCCGACTCAGCGGCACCTAACAACAACAAAAACAATATGTTGTTCCCAGTATTTTGATAAGAATTTTGTAAACTTGAATAATTTTAATATACTCCAACATGGTTGCTGTGAAAAGTGGTTTTTTTTTTCATGGCTTTCCCCAATCATCCAGTGCCCCCTTATCTACCAGAGTTAACCTCATTTGCCTTTGGTGTTCACACTTCCCCTCATCTGAGAATTGTGGTTTGAAAAGAATTAGTCTTACCAAGATCTTAGAAGGAAGGTTCTGATTGCCTTCGGCCCAAGAGCATGTCCCATTCCCTGCCCACAGTCATTGGCTTAGGGAAGAATGAGTTACTTTGCCAATCAAGGATACAGTCACTGGCACTTCCAGATCAGATGCTTTCTTTCTTTCTGTCTCTTTGATCTCTTTCTCAGCAGCAGGAGTTCTAGAACTGCTACACCAACTGTTAGGTCCCAGCTGGACTGAACTTGACATTACAATAGCTGAGTAAAAATTCAGAAAGAAACAAGACATTTGAAGCCATTACTTCTGGATCAAACTTTACCTAGAACACCTGTGGATTATTCAGAGGTTTAGATGGTTTACTATTTAAGCAAATCTGGGTTGTACTTTTCATTATCCATTAAAAAAATGCCTAAACCATGCTTCTGTCTCCTACAGATCTGGCATGGGCCAAGAAAGATAAATATTTAACATAGTACTTGACTTCAAATAGTGAACAGGTATTTGAAGAAGAGAGGAGAATAGACCATAATGCTTTCAACACAATGTGGGAAGTATTGGTGTAGAATTAATGAATAGCATTTAGAATAGCCCAGCTGACATACTGATTCATCAGAATTATTCTTTCCTTTCCTACATTGTTTGCTTTTTAAAAAGGGGAGATTGGCTGTATCTGGACCTGCAGGTCTTGGCTATATGGATCCCAAATGTCAAATTCCATAGGGATGGATGTCCCTGGCTGATGAGTGACCTCCAGCTGAGTCTTAACTATCCCTATCTTTGTTGTTGTTGTTGTTACATGCCATCAAGTTGGGCCCAACTCATAGTGCCCTGTGTAGGGTTTTCAATGGCTGATTATTTCAGGATTGCTTCAGGAGTGGATTGCCACATCCTTCTCCCGTTTTTATGGTGCTGGGGAAGGAACTGGGGTCCTCAGGGTGGAGCAAGTACTGTACCAACTGAGCTAAACCCTAGCCCCTCCCTATCTTTGGACACCACGTAATTCTCCCAGAGGAGAGTTATGGAATTTCAGGAACCTCAGAAAGCAAAGAAGTTTGACCTTGAGAAGATATTATTTTTACAGGATTATCACCAACGCTGTTTTTTTTTTATTATTATTCTTTAGAAAGGAATGGATCAATCTTTCTCTTCCTTTAACTTTTAAAAGTGACAAAAATCACCTACAAGCAGAACTGTCGACGGGAAATTCATAGATAAAAATAGACAACTTTCTGCCAGTCACAAGTTTCCATTCTTCCCTTCATCTCCAGCTCCAAAGAAGCTGAGAAGTCTTGACGCCTCCTATAAGGCAAATGCCACATTCCATTGCAAAGGAGATAGAATTGCATGAAAAGGAACTGTCTCCTTCAAAGTTTAGGGAAAAAAAAACTCACATTTCTCGAGAAATTTCATTCTGCATACAATCCGGAGAATTTTGGCACTGCACAGCAAAAGGAGAAAAGGAAGAAAGGATTGAAACAGAGAGCAAAAAATAGTAAAAATTGGAAAGATAAAGAGAAAAAGATAACCATGAGTAAAGATGCTAAAGTTTAAAGTCCTTTCTTTTGTGGGTTAGTGAAGATGCTATTTATATGACAAGATGTTTGGCCAAGATTGCTATTTAGCTCCACAGACCTCTTGCCTCCGGCCTCAATTCTTTGCTTAGTTAAACCTAAAGCTCATGGCAGTACTCTGAAGTAGAGCTGAGATGCTTCATCTTCCTTACCTTCCCTGCATAGCTATGCTGATTAAAATCCTTTACTGCCCTTTTGCCATTTCATGCATTTGTTCTCTTTGGAGTGAGAGACAGACCTGCCTTGTAAGAAGCCTGGAGTCAGGTCTCTGACCTGGGACTTGGTTATTCTCCCTCCCACCTCTTCCCCATCTGCCCTCCTTGTAATACTGCCTTGGGGAAAGACCCAGATGAAGAAGCTGCCATTTGGAGTGAGTTGAACACCCACTTAGGGGGCCTCAGCCCCATGGCTGGCACAGCTGTGGGCCGCTCTGCTAATGGGGTTGGAGGCAGGGCACTGGGTGCTGGGACAAGGTTTTCTGGTGAAATTAGACTTGTTGATCACCCTGCACATCAGGCTCAAATTGATTTTCTCTATTTTTTTCCTATTAACAGTCACTTACATAACTGAAAAACATCACTGAAATTGTTATTATGTGGCATTGAGTCGGGTCTGACTCATAGCGACCCTATGTACAACAGAATGAAACACTCCCGATTCTGTGCCAGGCACATGATCATACTTATGTTTAAGCCGATTGTTGCAGCCACTGTGTCATCCATCTAGTTTAGGGTTTTCCTTTTTTTATGTTGGTCTGCCAGTCTCCCAAACATGATGTCCTTCTCCAAGGATTGGTCCCTCTTGACTACCTGTCCAAAATACATAGGATATAGTCCAGCCATCCTTGCTTCCAAGGAGCACTCTGGTTGCACTACCTCTAGGACAGATCTGTTGGTTCTTTTGGCCATTCACGGCATGGTTAATATTTGTCTCAAGCACCATAATTCAAAAGCATCAATTCTTCTCCCATCTCCCTTATTTAACGGCCAGCTTTCACAACCATATGATGTGACTAAAAATACCATGGCGTGAGTCAGGCACACCTTGGTTTTCAATGTGACATCTTTACTTTTCAACACTTTAAAGAGGTCCTTGGCAACAGCTTTTCCCAATACAATGTATCTTTTGATTTCTTGACTGCTGCTTCCATATGTGTTGATTGTAGAACTAAGTAAAGCAAAATCTTAGACAACCTTGTTTCTCCATTTATCATGAAGTTTCATACTGACCCAATTGTAAGGATTTTTGTTTTCTTCATGTTGAGTCACAATCAATACTGAAGACTGAATTCTTTGATTTTCATCAGTAACTGTTTCAAATCCTCTTCACTTTCAATAAGAAGATTTGTGTCATCTGTATAAGCCAGGTTGTAATTAACCCTTCCTCCACTCATGATGCTGCATTCTTCTTCATAAAGTCCATCTTAGATTATTTGCTCAGCATGGAGATTGAAGAGGTACGGTGAAAGGAAACAGCCCTGATGCACACCTTTCTCAACTTAAAACCAGGCAGTGTTTCCTTGTTCTTTTTGAATGACTGCCTCCTGGTTCATGTACAGATTCCTCATGAGTACAATTAAATACTCTAGAATTCTTGTTCTTCACAGTGTTATCCATAATTTGTTATGATCCACACAGTCAAATCCCTTTGCATCATCAATAAAACATAGATAGACATCTTTGCAGTATTCTCTGCTTTTGGCTAATATCCATCTGACATCAGTAATGATTTCCCTGGTTCCATGCCCTCTTCTGAATCCAGCTTGATTTTCCAGCAGTTCCCTGTCTATGTACTGCTTCAGTCACTTTTGTGTGATATTAATAATACTGTTTGATAGTTTCCACATTCTGTTGGATCCCCTTTCTTGGGAATAGGCACAAATATGGATCTTTTCCAGTCAGTTGGCCAGGTATCTGTCTTCCAAATTTCTTGGCATAAGCAAGTTAGTACCTCCAGTGCTGTATCTGTTTATTGAAACATCTCTACTGGTATTCCATCAATTCTTGGAGCCTTATGTTTTTCCAGTTTCTTCGAGGCAGCTTCCACTTCTGTCTTCAGTACCACTGGTTCCTGATCTTATGCAACCTCTTGAAATAGTTGGTTATCCACCAATTCTTTTTGGTATAATGACTTTGTATATTCCTGTCATCTTCTTTTGATGTTTCCTGCATCATTTAATATTTTCCCTGTAGAGTCCTTCACTATTGCCACTAGAGGATTGAACTTTTTCTTTAAAGCTTGAGAAAAATGGATCATGTTCTTCTTTTGGCTTTCTATCTCCAGCTCTTTGCACATGTTGTTATAATATTTGATTCTTGTCTTCTCGAGTTGCCTCTTGAAATCTTCTGTTTAGTTCCTTAACTTCATCATGTCTTTCTTTTAATTTAGCTGCTTGACATTTAAGGGCAAGTTTCAGAGTCTCTTTTGACATGTAATTTGGTCTTTTCATTTTTTCCGTTCTTTTAATTACCTTTCGCTTTCTTCATGAATGAACTCTTTGATGTTATGCCACAACTTATCTCGTCTTTGATCTTTAGTGTCTAATGCATCAAACCTGTTCTCAAGGTGGTCTCTGAACTCAGGTGTGATATACTCAAGGTCATACCTTGGCTCTCGTATACTTGTACTAATTTTCTTCAGTTTCAGTTTGAATTTGCATGTGAGCAGTTGATGGACTGATCCCTAATCAGCACCTGGTCTTGTTCTGACATTGGATATTGAACTTTTCCATTATCTCTTTCTCCAAATGTATTCAATTTGGTTCCTGTATGTTCTATCTGGTGAATTCCATGTGTATCATTGCCATTTATGTATCATTGGTGAAAAACTGTATTTGCAATGAAAAGGTTATTGGTCTGACAAAATTCCATCATAGAATCTCCAGCATCATTTCTTTCACCAAGGCCATATTTTCCAACTACTGAGCCTTCTTCTTTGTTTCCAACTTTTGCATTCCAGTCACCAGTAATTATCAGTACATCATGATTGAATGTTTGCTCTATTTCAGATCACAGAAGCTGGTAAAAATCTTCCCTATCTTCATTTGTAGCCTTAGTGGTAGGTACGTAAATTTGGATAATCGTCATGTTAACTAGCCTTCTTCACAAGGCATATGGATATTATTCTATCACTGATACCATTGTACTTCAGGACAGATCTTGAGAGTATTCAAACCAAAACTACTGCACCCCACCAACACTCTTTTCTGTCCCCATGGCTGCTCCCCAGGAGGAGAAGCTGGCAGGGCAGAGGATCACATTCTTTCCTGAGTCACTTGGAAAGCAGATGTCACAGGTAGAAGCTCTCTCTGCCTTATGGCTTGGGTCAGGGGGGCTACCCATGCCCTTTAAAGACCAGGAAATAAGAGATGAACACCTTCTCCCTTCAATGGACCCCCAAGAAGGATCTTGTTGTTGTTGTTATTAGGTGCTGTCACGTTAGTGTCTGTCGCATAGCGACCCTATATATAACACGTGAAATACTATTGTCAGTGCTTCTCTGCTATTTATAGGGTTTCCAGTGGCTAATTGCTTTGGGGGAGTGGGTTGCCGAGGCCTTCTCCCAAGCCTACAGCACTTGATTTCCCAGGTGGTCACCCATCCAAGTACTAACCAGGCCTGACTCTGCTTAGCTTCTGAGATCTGACGAGATAGGACACCACAGTGGTAGGGCTGCAGGCAGGAAGGCTGTAAGGACCCTTAACTAAGATACTGGTAGGATGCTGCCAAAGGAATAGAAAGCCAAGGTCAGCCTTAACGGAGTTGTCCGAACCCGGTTCTAAGTAACACCCACAGAGTAAATTTGAATTCCCTGTGAGCCTCTGAAAAGAGGTGTGCACTGTGGATGGATATCTTTGCTGCTTTTTTTTTCTCTCAGTTCCTAAACTTTTTCTCCTTTAATGCTTTTTCACTCCCTGTCCCAACTGTCCATTCTTGTCTTTGGGGAAGCACCAGGTTTGACTATAAGAATATAGTCAAATCTTAGCCCATCTGTCTCTTCTGATGTGCTGTGAATTGACAGTTGTGGGTGTGGTTTGGCACTGTTTTTATCCTCTGCTGAGGTCACGTTGCTCATCTCAATGTCCAGGCTTCTCTGGGCAGGGGCTGAGCGTGGGCCCCAGGCCCTCGAGTGGGGTGGGGTAGGGGGACAGAAGGAAGGCTGAGAAAGAGGTTCTACTCCAAACAGTGCATGGCTCTGTCCAGGAACACCTGAATGCAAACTCATCCCAACACCAGAAGGCTCAATTTCCTCGCAGGGTTCTTAAGTCTGGATAACCTGGGGGGCAGGAACTATTCCTCACATTAACTTTGACTTTCTTGTGAAGGAATAGTGTGGCCTTAAGAAGGACTAAGAAAGTATTCACCGTGTTCTGAATAAACTCAAAAGAATTTTGCATTTCCATGACAAAGACTCTCAAATAGAAATCACAACTTCTTAATCCCTGGAAAAGGCTAGTCAAGATTTTAACTGAAGGGGAGTATTACAGCTCAGAATTTTTTGGTCATTGGGAGATTTTGAGAGAAATTTCATCAGACACAAGCAGATTGTACTGTTCATTGGTCTAGAAATGAAGTCTCCATTCCAAAATAATAACTGGGGAACTGTGTGTTAAAATTTGATAGCAACTCAGGTGCGGCAGCACATGCCTGGAATCCCAGTTATTTAGGAAGCAGAGGCAGGAGGATCACAAGTTCGAGGCAAGAGGCAGCCTGACTAATTTAAGAGACTCAAAAATAAAAAATTAAAAATGGACTGGGAGTACAGTCTAGTGGCAGAGTACTTGCAAAGTATGTGCCAGGTACCTTGGGTTCAACTCCCGAGTGCCGGAAAAAAAAAAGCCAGAAGCTATTTACATTAGTCATAAACATTAAAGAAAATATAGTATTGAGCCTTTTTTAAAAATGTCCTGTCTCTTTCCTATTTACAACAGAGTTGGGATAATTTCTTAAAATGCAACAGCTACTTTTATTCTGGGAGAAGGACCTGGCAATCCACTCCCAAGGCAATCCCGAAGCAGTCAGCCATTGAAAACCCTTATGAGGGTCGCTATGAGTCGGACTCGACTTGACGGCACCTAACAACAACAACAACTTTTATTCTGAAGGTTGGCAACTCTTCTAGATTGCTAATGTGATTTTATCCATTAATCCAGGAGGCTTTCAACCTCCTATTCAGTATTTTCACCTAGACAGACCACCATATGGGAGAAAGAATGTGGCTATCTGTCTTCTCCTAAAAGCACGACTCCTGGTTTCCTAAGCTATGCTATAGGGTTATGTTTTTTAAGTTTGAAAGGCAACATTATTTTCTTTCAATGATCATATTTTATGACACATTTCAACTCCTTTGCCTCAGATATCTGCCACTTCAGCATTGCTGTCAGGCCTTCCTTGTGCAATGGTTCTTTTTTCATCCTGCCCAAAGTGAACAAGAAGATGGCGGGAAGACAATTTCCATGAGTTTATTTCTGAGATAGGAATTCATGTACAGTATATCAGTACCTTTATAGTTTATCATATCTACAAGTGTAACACCCTGGCGTCTTATCCCATTAGATCTCTGAAGCTAAGCAGGATTGGGCCTGGTTAACCCTTGGATGGGAGATGGCCTGGGAATACTGGGTGCTAGAGGCTTGGGAGAAGAACCTGGCAGCCCACTCCCAAAACAATCAGCCATTGAAAGCCCCATGAATAGCAGAGAAGCACTGACAATAGTGCCAGACATGGCACAGTGTCAGGGAGCATTTTGTTCTGTTGTACATCTGGTTGCTATGAGTTGGACCTGAATTGACAGCCCCTAAAAACAACAGTATATCACACTGAGTACACTATATTTCAGAGGAGAATATTCAAAATTCATAATATTACTGTTCAAAAGAAAGCTAGATGGAACATAATTGCTGTTTCTTTGCAAGAAGCACATCAGCCCAAGGGGAAAGCACAGGGTGCTGCTTGCCTGTCCCCACCTCAGTAACTCCTTTTGTTGCCAATTTCTTTTCAGATCCAAGTCCCCCTGCTTCCTTGAGAAGCCTTCACCAGCTCTTTACAGTGAGTCTCTCTGCCTCCACTTGTCTTTGGGGGTTTGTTTCATCTAAAATATTGTAGTTTCTTTGAGTTTAGGGACCAGTTTTATAACATTTATACTCTTATTGTGCTGCTGTTGTTGTCCTTAGATGTCGTTGAGACTCACAGTGACCATATATACGACAGGCAAAACACTATTGTCAGTGCTTCTCTGCTGTTCATAGGGTTTTGTTCATAGGGTTTTCAATGGCAGATTCATTTTTGGGAGCAGGCTGCCAGGACCTTCTCCCAAGCCTACAGTATCTGGTGTCCCCAGGCAGTCTCCCATCCAAGTACTAACCAGGTCCTACCCTGCTTAGCTTCTGAGATCCGATGGGATCAGATGCCACAGGGCTATGGCTGCAGGCCTTATTGTGCTAGGTGTATGGTAAACTTATCCAACTTATAAATTTGCATTCAGCCAATTAATAAATTGTGCAAAGCCTTGGGGTTTTTGTTTGTTTTTTGACAGTGTGTATGTACCCAAGCTAGACTTGAACTAGAGATCCTCCACTCTCAGCCTTTCAAGAGCTGGGATTACCCAGGCATGCCACAGTCTGCCTTCAAAGTGTTTTCTTTCAGTTACAGCCTTTGTCCTGCTAATCGATTTTTCCATCTGAGCTTCCTACACATAGTCATCCTGTGCTACGGATGGAAGCTGAATGGACAACTGCTCCCCAGATTCCTGGGGAGACAGTCCCCCAAAGCCCAGGCCCCAAAAACCAGGAGGATGCAACAGAATCCCCCAAAGTCAAAACTGTCATCTCATTCCCTCTCTCTTTAGATGCCAGCCTATAGCCTGGCTAAAGCTCCATATGTATATTCCTTGCCTTTTGTTCTCTGTGTGTGGCCCCCTCCTAGAAATTGTGACATTCCTGTCGGTTGGGGAAGGCAAATTCGATGTCTTCTTTATTTGACCAAACTACTACACATAAATGTATTTTTCTTTTCAACTGGGTATGGCTGTGTACATGCCTGTAATCCCAGCACTTAGGAGGCTGAGGCAGGAAGATTGCAGGTTCAAAGCCATCTGGGGCTACATAGCAAGACCTTGTCTCAGAAAACAAGCAACAACAGCAAAAGAATGGATTTGCTTTCCTTTTATAGAAGTTTTCTCTTACTCTCTTATATAAGTTTACTTTTACCCCTGTTTATGTTGTTGGGCAGGCAACAGAATCTGAGGGGTGGGGCCCCAGAGCAAGCCTCTGGTGGTGGGGAGGGGCATAACAACAAGAGGCATCATTCTAAGTGATGGGGAGGAAATAGGGAGCAGTCAACTATATCTGATCCAGTGATGGCCAGAATCTCAGGAAGACGTCTTCCTCAGGAGGTGGTAGATATGAGCAACTGAGGCTTGGCTGTGTCCATTTAGCCTTCTAAAAACCCTCAGGGGTCCTCTCTGAACCCCAGCTTCTCCTCATTCACTTAGGGTAGTAAATCCAGACCTCCAGGCCAGGGACCTTCCAGGATCCTGAGTCACAGCCCATAATTCTGACATCTCCCTGCTGGTCCCAGAAGACCACAGTGGGGTGAAGGCCCCTAGAGATGTGGAGATAACCATGGCTCCTCTCTGGCCTGACTTTTTATTATTCTTGTCTCCATTGCTTTGTAGGCCACATCCAGCAGGAGTCCATATGTGCTAACGGCCTCTCAGTTACTCCACAGGTGTGGCGCAGCTGCTCTGGGAGGTTTTATTTGGCTCAGGAAATCTGAGCAGCAACCAAGGGCTGCCTCTGAAACAAGCAGGCTATTTTCTGGAAATAGGACATCTGGTGTCTTTAAAGGCAGTGAGCTCCCAGCTCCTCCTGTGGTCTGTCTACTCTGAAGGGGAGCAGGGTTACAGAGCTATTCAGAACTGAGTGAAGGGTTGGGGGATGTGTCCCATCAAGCAATCCCAAAATCCAGATTTATGGGCCCCAAACCTTTCCTCTGAGGATCGCAAAGTGCCCTCCCTGGCATTAAGGTCAATTACTTCAGTTTTACAGGGAGAAAATAGACAACAGAGCCTGCCAAATGAGACAGTGAAGCAACTGTTGTTAGGTGCTGTTGAGTCTTGTAAGACTCTTAGCGACTCTCATAGGGTTTTCAATGGTTGATTGTTTTGGGATTGCCTCGGGAATGGATTGCCACATCCTTCTCCCATTTTTTTGTGGTGCTGGGAATCAAACTCCAGATGTCAGAGACTGCAGAGCAGTGCTCTACCAAATGGGCTAAATCACAGCCTGAAGCGACTATAGGAGAATTTAAAATACTGCTGGAAATTTGATGGGATTTCTACCCCTCCTCACTTCGTGGAGCTTGGAAAAGGAGGGGAATTGTGTGCTTCAGAATCTGAATTTCATTGCCAATAAGGTGATACCACGTGGGGGTTAGGTGATTACAAAGAAACTTGAAAATCAAGCCGATCACATATTTGAATATTTCCTATTCTAAAGAAAAAATAAGCAAAACACTGTACTTCATTGTTTGCCCACCAATCCTTCTCCAGTGATTTACTGATAAAACCTCTGCAAGAGATCCATCAGACAAGGCCAGGACGATAGAAACACAATGCAGAGTCCAAGAATCAGTGATCACATGATAAAAGAAGCACGAGTGATAGCTTTGTGTTGGGTCATTTTGTACCAGTCTTCTCATCCATCCTCATGGTATTCTTGAGATCAGCACAGTATGTACCCCCAATTCACAGGTGAAAAAACTGGGACTCAGGTTATGGTTGTAACTCATTCAAGGTTGTATGCTAAAGAAGAGAAAAAGTCAGTATCTGAATCCAGTTTTAATTGACTCTGATATCCATACCATCCATACCTAAATTGTGATTTGAGGCTGAAGGTCAGTATTAGAATTTTAAATATGGTTAAGACAACAACAACAAAGTTATGGTAGAATAAACTTAACAAGAAATAGGTGAATCCCACCTGAAGAACACTTGAAATACTTCTGGGAGGCAAACTTGAACAAAAAGAATCATGTCCCTTATTCTTGGACAGTTAAAAAAATCAAAAGAAAAGTGAAGATAAGAATGAAACAACTGAACAGAGATGTTGGTGGCTATTTACCATGGGGAGAGGTCCTGCAGTTCAAGGCAAGTTGGTTCCACCCCCTCAAAAAAAATTCTTCAGGAAAAAATCAGAATCCAAAGATGTCAAATTTCTAACAAAAATTGTGAAACATGCAAGAAATAAAAATAAAGTCAACAGAAATGATTCTGAGTGGGACCAGATGTTGAATTTAGTAAACAAAGACTTCAAACAGCTATTTTGTATAAATATGCTCAAAGAATTAAACAAAGCCATGTCCAAAGATTTAAAAGAAAATATGGCAGTAATGACTCAACAAATGGAAGCCTTCAATAAAGGGAAACTAATAAAAGAAACAAATGGAATTTCGAGGATTGACAACTACAATAAATTTTTAAAAATACACTAATTTGTTCATTAGCATATTCAAGATTACAGAAAAAAATCAAAGAAATCAGAGTTCAATAACTATATAGCATTCCAGCCAAAAATGCACAACTCTAATTGTGATCAAATTGAGATAAATTGTGAAAAATAACTACATTTAAGTAAAAATGCTGAAAGATAATTGACCTATATTTTCAAGAACATCATTGTCATGAATGACCAAGGCAGAGAAACTATTTTAGATTAAAGAATATTAAAGAAACAAGAGAACTCAATGCATATAGGATCCTGGACTGCATCTTTTTCTGAACAAAAATGTTCTTATAAAAGGAATTGGAACAACTTATGAATTTAGAAAATAAACTATAGTTAGATAAAAGTATACTAATGTTAAACTTCTTGAATTTGAACTCCACTATAGTTTTATAGCCTGCAGCCATAGCCCTGTGGCATCCGATCCCGTCAGATCTTGGAAGCTAAGCAGGGTGGGGCCTGGTTAGTACCTGGATGGGAGACCGCCCAGGAAAACCAGAAGCTGTAGGCTTGGGAGAAGGACCCCTCCCAAAAATCAATCTGCCATTGAAAACCCTGTGAACAGCAGAGAAGCACTGACAATTATGTTTCCCCTGTTGTACAGAGGGTCGCTATGAGTCGGATACCGACTCGAAGGCACCTAACAACTAACAACATAGTTTTATAAAAGGATAGTCCTTTTATTAGGCAAGATACATTAAAGGACTAAATGTAAAGGGGCATGTTATACATATGTATCCTACAATGTCCTGTTAAGGATGCTTTGTATTGTATGTATTTGATTGCTGTTAGTAAATAATCTGAGATACACCACACTTATCATGGATTCTGGGTTTTAAGATTTTTAATGATTTTTTTGGAAATAATCTTTTTTTCTTTTAAAACCAAAAAAAATGCATTTTAATACCAGAATGTGTAAAAAAAATAGGAAAGTGAAGTAGAAGTTCTTTTGTTGTTGTTGGTCTGGGTTTTGTTTTTTTTGTTTGTTTTGATTTGTTTTGTTTTGTTTTGTTTTGAGACAGGGCCTCACTGTATAGAACAAGCTGGCCTCAAACTCATGTTGCTCCTCCTGCTTCTGCCTCTCCAGTGCTGGGATTATAAGCATGTGCCACCGTGTCCAGTTTAGGAATTCTTAATGCTACTGCCATGCACTTCCTATATTTCCAGTGAGCTACAACTCATGGGATGGGAAGCCCTAGAGTACAGTCACTGCCTAGGTCTTTAAGCAAGTGCAGGTAGTCTTGAAAAACCCTGCTAAACTCCACTCTCCATGGATTATAATACTCTTGAGCTTTGTGAAGTTTTCATGTCAATCTCAGGGAGGCATTTTGGACTAAAATGCAGGCACATGACTTGGCAGAGTTCTAATCAAGCTCACCTATGGTGATTTTCAGAATTTTCACTGATATTCACTACCATTTATCTTTAATGCCAGCATCAGTCTGAATGCCCAAGAGCAGCATGTTGATATCGGTGAAGAGTTTGCCCAAAGAATTTTACAAAGGAAGAACCTGAGTATTCCCACAAACATCATACACATAATTTCCTTTCTTCCTAAAATAAAGTGACTTTGCCCTCTGGGCTCAGAACGCTGTAGCACTGATCAGTTTCTTCTTGTTGTTGGGGCCTTTGACTCAGTGTTAGGCAGAATTCTTGAGAGCAGTCTTGTTTGTTGCTTGGCCTTTAGATGCATTTTAGGACTATTTCCTATGGCTTGCCCTAGTTGACTGCAATTGCCAGAATCCTGCCTAACAAACATCCTGGACAGCTCAGTGGCCTATAGGAGGAAGCAGTTTTCTTGCTCCCTGTTCTGAAAGTCAGCAAGGCTGACTGTGCTCCAGATGGTCCATTTGGGGAGCTCAGCAGATCTGCTTTGTAAGCCTCCCATCTTTCCATCAATAGCCACCCAAAATCCTTTCTGCTCAGAGTGAAGCACAGGTGCGCAAGAGCAGAAGGAGAAGCCCTTTACACCACCTAGGTCCAGTCCCGGGGTCACTTCTGCCTGGGGAGATGTTGCAAGTCACCCCGGAGCTGGGTAACAAGTGATGAGTGAATCACAGCAAGGGTATTTGTTTTCCTTTTACTGGCTCTTTAAATTTTACCCCTGCTTCCTTTGTCTATGTTGTTGGGTGCCGTGGAGTCATGTCTGACTCATAGCGAGTCTCCTGTGGGAGTGGATTGTCATTTCTCCCATTTTTGCAGTGCTGGGAATCGAACCTGGGACCTCAGAGCCTGCAGAGCAGTGCTTTACCAACTGAGCTAAATCCCAGCCCCTTCTTTGTCTGTATATCTATTCTATCTATACGATCACAGTAAAGTGCCCTTTGAAAAGCTGCTTTAAATTACCACTTGCTTTAGGCAATGCTAAACACTAGGAAAAAGAAGATTAAAGTTACACAGGGACTACTTCATCTCCAAAGCTTCTATTTTTCTAACTTTTGATGTCTTTTTCAGGATGAATCAAAACATCGTGTTTTACATATATCTATCTTGTTTAGGAAAAACTTGAAACGGAATTTACTGCATATTTTCTCAAAGGAAAGCATATATGCCACAACTAAAGAACCCAATTTGTCACAGGGAAGAAGGATGTGAGCATTAGTGAACTGGGGTTCCGCTTGTACCCATAAAAGGAATGCATTTTGATTCATTGCCTTAAGTAGGGCTATTTATCTTAACTATAACTATCAGCTCTGAAAATGGTTGGTAGATATTTGGTCCTGGCAGAGTACTGCAACATGGGTGAAAAATCAAACATGCGTGTTGTTATACAATTGTTTAGTACTTAGGATGAACAAGAGGTCTCTCTCTCTCTCTCTCTCTCTCTCTCTCTGTCTCTCTCTCTCTCTCTCTCTCTCTCTCTGTCTCTTTCTCTCTCCCTTGCAGCACTTGGGGGTTGAATCCAGGGCCTCACACATACTTTGCAAGTGGTCTACCACTGAGCCACACCCCAGCCTATTTTTTCTTTATTTTTAAGTCAGGGTCTTGGTAAGTTCCGCAGGCTGCCTCTGGCTTTGAACTTGAGATCCTCCTGCCTCTGCCTCCCAAGTTGCTGGGATGACAGGCATGCACCACTGCACCCACCTCTGAACAAGAGTTCTCTTACCAAACCATAGTAGCTTGGTTAAACTGACATGATTAACGCTGGTGGAGCCCAATGCCTCTTTCTTCACAACCTGCCCGCCAGCTGCTCTTCTCTAAGGTAGCGGTTGCTGAACACAGGACTTACCTCAGACTGTGCTCTGCTATGCTGAGCTGAGGAGGGGCAGCCCTGCCCACCACGTGTAAGATGGAGGCTGGGGCCGCACTCTGCTTCAGGGACTTGGAGAATCTGGGGAGCTCTCCATGTTTTAGGGTATAGAGAACAGTGAAGGCACATATGTCTGTTCTTAGGTTTGAATGAATGAACCCAACTGTTCATTGTCATGGTGATGAAAACTCTGTAGACCTGCGATCTCTAGCACAGAGCAGTGTCGTGAAGCCCACACTACTCGAGTTGGTCTGTAAAGGTAGGTCGTTTGAGCAGAAACCCTTGCCGTACCACCTGAAGAAGGTGGGACTGTAGGTGAGTTCAGTGTCCTCTCTGAGCTTCAGGTTCTCAACTGTGACAATACGGTTATAACAGCATCTGCTTTCAAGGGGTGCCCTGATACAAAGGACTCAGTGTGGAACCTGGCACACAGCAATTGCCTAAGCAACATTATCAGCTAAAAATTGCTGATTCCTCTGCCATAACTCCTGTCTAGATCCGGGAGATACTCAACACACACCTGGGATCCTCTGCCCCAGGCTTGGCCCCACCCCTGGATATTTGTTCTGCAAGCTGTTGCCAGTTAGCTTTCAGAAACTGAAGGGTGACCACACTCTCCTCCCAGGTGAAACTCTTTACAGGACCCAAAAAGGTAGGGACGGGTGGCATTTATTTATTTATTTATTTTTAGTATTTTTTTCTGAAAATTCAAGATATGAGAGGGAAGAACCTAATGGGTTATGAGGGTAGAGACAAGAGATGATTCCAGAAAACTGGACAGATTTGATCAAGAAAGGCCATGTCAGGAGTTAACAACTCTGGTATGAACATTTTTGAGGAATTGTTCACAATAACCAAGAAACTGAAACATCCTACGTGTTCATCGACTGACGAATGGATAAAAAACATGTGGCACATATGCACAATGGAATACTATTCAGCCACAAAAAGAATGAAAGCTGTCATTTGTACTAACATGGATAGAGCTGGAGATCATTATGCTGTTGCAGGAAGCAAGGCCCACCAGAGAGAAAGAGTCGCCCAAACACCAGCATTAATTAAAGGAACAGGTTGCCGGAGGAGCAACAGCTATATTTTTAGTGCCAAAAGGCTGTGCTCTCTGAATGATTCTTTCCTGTCCCTTATATAGGACTTATAGACTAGTGGACAAAGGCATATGTGTGTTTCTCCATGATTGGTTACTTTAAACAGTCTGCAAGTGTTACAGAGCAATCTAAGCAGAAAGCAGAAAGTCCTTGACCACAAATCCTTGAAAAGACATCTTTTAGATACAAGGGGCTATGTCCATAGGGGGAGGAATGTATTGCAACATCTCTGTGTCTAGAGAGGGTAATTCTTGGCTTTATTTAAATAAGGAAGTGCAATCCTATTCTTTGATTCAGTGGAGTGGGGAATGTAAACTCTTGAGTCTTAAAGTAGCCAAGGTTTAATTAAGCTTTTCTTTCTCATATCAAATTAGGTCTGTACTTCCTCATGTCATAATGTTACATGAAATAGGCCAGGCACAGAATACCAAGTACCACATGATCATCCATGGAATTTAAAACAGTCGGTCTCATAGAAGTTGAGAGTAGACTGGTGGTTACCAGAGGCTGGGGAGAGTGGAGAGGAGGAGGCATGCATGGAGAAAGGTTGACCAATGAGTGTGAGTTATAGTTAGATGGTGTAAGCAGCTCTGGTGTGCTATTGCATAGTTTATTGTTGTTGTGACGTGCTATCCAGTCAGGTCTGACTCATAGCGACCCTCAGAGGGTTTTCAATGGCTGTTTCAGGATTGCTTCAGGAGTGGATTGCCACATCCTCCTCTCATTTTCGCAGTGATGGTAGAATGTGATATATATTTCAAAAGCTAAAATGATTTGAGATGTTTTCACCATAAAGAAATGATCAATGTTTGAGGAGAAAGATATGTTTATCCTAATTTGAATATTACACAGTGCACGCATGTATTAAAACTTCAAGTGATGATCCATAAATACATATAATTTTTCTGTGCCAGTGAAAAAAATAAATTTAACTTTAAAAACAGAGTAAAATACAATGAAATTAAATATAACTGAACAGCATGCATAATATACCCCTTTTATATGAAACTGTAGAAGTGCATGATGAGAGAGAAAACAAGAAGGATGTTAAAAATGGTAAGAGTAGTTATTTCTGAGCAATGAGCTTTGGAGAGATCTATACTTTCTTCCTCATGTACTTTTTTTTCTCGGTCCTCAGGGCCTTGCGCATGTGGGCAAGTGCTCTACCACTGAGCCACACCCCTAGCACCTTTTTTCTTTTTTCTTTTCAGACAAGGTCTCACAAGTTTCCACAGGCTGCCTCTGGCCTCCTTTGTCGCTGAGATTACAGGCCTGCACTGTGCACCAGGATTCTTCATGATCATTAATATCTTCTCATTTTCCAGATGATAGTATATCCTCTGATCTTTAAATGTTGCACTGATTTGCATTTTGCAAGCGAAGTAAAATAAGGTCTGTGTTTTTGTTTTGCTCTGTTTTTGTTTGCTTGTTGTTTCAATTACATCACAAAGCAAATTAAAATGCAGGATCAATTGCGGGGCTCACCACAGCTGAATGTGGGGCCCAGTGAATCATTTTCTAAAAGGCTCCCAAGCTCCTTGCCTACAGAGGTCTGTTGAGGCTTTTATTGGCAGAAGCACAGCTCTTGCCAGCTGTGTGCCTCACTGACCGCATGATAAGCCAGTTCTAATTACAATGTTTTCTTGCTCTTTGAGAGGCAAGAGGCAAAAGCCCCATTTATAATCCTGGCCAGAGTTTTTAAAGCCCTTAATCAGAGAGGTGATCATTGGTGATGTAAACTGAGCCAATCCACTGTGGCTGTTGCTGGAAGCAACTGATAAAACCTTCTTCTCATCTTAAAGCCTCTGCTGTTAAGGACAACTATTCTCACAGGGTCATTTGGATTTTTAGCTCTGGGGAAAATTCCTACTGCATCTGGGACAGAGGATGGAGTAACAGTTTGGCTGTAATTAAATACGGGCATGCAGATAATTATATGTCCTTCCAATTAAGATGTTGTCTTATTTGTGGCCATTTTCCCTTTTAAAAGAGCTATCTGGAAATGAAGCCAGCATAATCTGATCATTTATTCATTTTCCCCCTTTTGCTCTCATGTGATCACATAAAAGTCCTCATTTCTCCGTTACTATACATACTTCTCCACATGAGCCATTTCCAGAAGAGAGAGATAGATCTAGTCCAAAAGCAAAATTGCCCATAAAGCTAAGTGCAAGAAAGAAATTCCAGATACATGAGACCCCAAGTATGAAGACATCAAGTGATTAATTACACTTCCCCAAATTTTCCTGTATTGTCTCCCAGGACAACCTTCCAAAATGCTTCTTAGAGATCATGACTATTAGCTTGCCGGGTCTCCCATAACTGTAGCAGGAAGCAAGGCCCCCCCAGAGAGAAAGAACCAGTGTTAATTAGGGGAAGAGGCTTCATTGCCAGCAGAACAACAGCAGGATTTCTGGTCTCAAAACGGCTGTGCTTCTTGAGTTCTTCTTTCTTGTTCTTTACATAGGACTTACAGACTAGTGGACAAAGGGATCTGTGTGTTTCTCTGTGATTAGTTACTTTAAACAGTGTATAGGTGTTACCTAGCAGTCCAAGCAGAAAGCAGAAAGTCCTTGACCACAAATCTTTGAAGAAACAACTTTTAGATACGAGGGGCTATGTCCATATGAACAGGAATTTATTGCAGGGTCTCTGTGTTCAGAGAGAAGAGGTCCTGGCATTCCCTAGATAAGGGAGTGAAATCCTATTCTTTGACTAGGGGAGTTGTTGTTGTTGTTGTTAGGAGCCGTCAAGTCGGTATCCGACTCATAGCAAACCTACGTACAACAGGTGAAACAGTATTGTTAGTGTTTCTCTGCTGTTCGTGGGGTTTTCAATGGCGGGTTGATTCTTGGGAGTGGGTTGCCAGGTCTGTCTCCCATGCCTACAGCAACCTGGTGTTCCCAGGCAGTCTCCCATCCAAGTACTAACCAGGCCCGACCCTGCTTAGCTTCTGAGATCTGACAGGATTGGATGCCACAGGGCTATGGCTGCAGGCTGACTAGGGGAGTGGAGAATGTAAACTCCCGAGTCTTAAAGTAGCCAAGGTTTGGTGTGGCTTAATTAGTTTTTTTCATTCTCGTGTCATATAACAACATACCACAGACTGCATGATTAAAATAGAAATTCATTTTCTGGGAGCTCTAGAGTTTAGAAGCCCATGATCAAGGTGCTGGCAGATTTGTTTTCTTCTGAGCCCTCTGTCCTTGCAGATGGCCACCTTTTTATGGGTTTTGTGTACTCTATCCTCTGTGTGTGGCCTACCCTGCTGTTCTCACAAAGATTCAAGTCAGATTGGATGAAGGCCCAGTTTAACAGTTTCATTTTTAACTTAGTTGTCTCTTGAAAGGGCCCATCTCCAAATACAGTCACATTCTGAGCTACTGGGATTAAGCTTCTAATGTATAACTCAAGGGTCACAATTCAGATCACAACATTTGGCATTGGTTATAAAGAATAAGTTGAGAAAGCAAAACAATAAAGCTACTAAAATATTGCTGCTGTTGTTGCTGTTAGGTGCCATCAAGTCAGTGTCCAACTCATAGCAACCCTATGTACAGCAGGCAAAACCCTATTGTCAATGCTTCTCTGCCATTCATAGGGTTTTCAATGGCTGATTGTTTTGGGGAGTGGGCTGCCAGGTCCTTCTCACAAGCCTGTAGCACCTGGTGTTCCCAGGCAGCCTCCCATCCAAGTACAAACCAGTCCCGACCCAGCTTAGCTTCTGAGATCTGCCAGGATGGGGCGCCACTGTGGAACAGCAGCAGGCAAAAAATATTGCTAGTTGTCTTATATTATTAAAAATAATGGCAACATAATCTGTCCATGCTTAATAAAACAGTGAATGTGAGCTTTCTTCACCCCAAATCTAAGACTTCTCTGCAGCCAGCACCTCCGTCTTCTCCAGGCAGTGGCTGAGGCATCTCGAAAGGTTAGAAGTGTGTGGAGCATGAGCCTTGTCATTAGGGGAGCTTCCTGAAAGCCCCACTCTTGAACTCACCTGGGGACACTCAGGATAGGTCACCTAGCACCCCAGGATCTCAGTTTCCTCAGATCCTCAATTTGGAAAATGATATTCTCTTTTGGTCTGCCTGCCTCTGTAATAGCGTAACAGAGGTTCTGAAAGAACGGAACATGGGGGGAATGGGTGCCAGGAAGGGCCTTCCTCCCGGAAAGTCATGGTTTTCATAACCTGCCTCATAGCTAACTCTACAGTATATGCATGTTTCCTAGCTATTGTCTCAGCCTTTCTATAAAACTGTAATACTGCTGCACTAAAGGCAGAGAAAAACTATGAACTTTTTCTCCCCAGTTTGATGAAGGTGTGATAACTCGTTTCCTTTACAAGTTTTTGGTCTCTTGAGTTTTCTTTTAGAATGTGGCCAGCTATAGACTTGAAATTATATTCTTGCCCCATTGACAGGCAGGTCAGTTTAGGCATTAGTGGGCAAGATGGAGGAGAGGGGGATTGAAATTGACTCCTTCCCTTCCGCCATGATGTATGGAGTCATGTACTAAGGATATTGAAAGGACAGTTTTTAATGTGCCCTATGCTCTAATCCAAGCCATTGATCCAGTTACAAAACAAAGACCCCAGGCTACCTGGGTGCTCAGAGCTGGGACCCAGGCCTGATGTCTCACTGGGCATGCCCTAGATTAAATAAAACTAGGAGAAACATGCCTGCAGCCATACCACTGTGGCATCCGATCTCAGAAGCTAAGCAAGGTCATGTCTGGTTAGTACTTGGATGGGAGACCACTTGGGAACCCCAGGTGCTATAGGCTTGGGAGAAGGACTGGGCGACCCACTCCCAAAAAACAACCAGCCATTGAAAATCCATGAACATCAGAGAAGCACTGACAATAATGTGTTGCCTGTTGTACTTAGGGTCTCTGTGAGTCAGACACTGACTCAATAGCACCTAACAACAACAGGAGAAACATGTGCCCACCCTTTTTCCTTCCTTCTTTTCTTCTCTCCTCGCCATTCCTTGGCCTTTGCTCTTCTCTTCTATCTCTAGCAGCTACATGCCCTCCTCTCCCTTCTCTCGGGCCTGCTATCTTCTCTGTCTGTCTAAGGCACTTTTCTCTCTGTTGTTGTTGTTAGGTGCCGTTGAGTCGGTATCCGACTCATAGCGACCCTCGTAGGGTTTTCAATGGCTGAGTGCTTCGGGATTGCCTTGGGAGTGGATTGCCAGGTCCTTCTCCCATTTTTGCGGTGCTGGGAATTGAACTCTGGGCCTCAGAGACCGCAGCACAGCGCTCTACCCACTGAGCTAAATCCCAGCCCCACTTTTCTCTCTAGAAGCTGCTTAACTCTATTCTCTCTGACTTTCTCTTTCCCTGGGAAACCGAAACACCCTTATGCAGACTCATCTAGGGAATCCAGCTTATTTCAAGTTCCTTTCCAGGTTTAAGCTTCTCCAGGTGCTTCAGTTTTCTCTGTAATTGTTTCTAAATGGCGTAGTATCTTTTAATAAATCTTACCCATGTTCCCCATTATAACTTCTGTGACAGGTATAGATCCATTTATGTGCTGGATACAAGCCCCAGGATTATGTTGCCAAATTCCCAGACATGTGCTCTGGACCTGCCTACCCTCACTCTCTGTGAAACTCTGGTAACATGGTGACACCTCTTTCCGAGGTGGGAGGAGGGATCACAGGAGCAAAAGCTGTAGGGGGGAAGTGATTGTGGAATTGGGAGATTTGAACTTGTGTTTGACCTTGAATGTTAGTGACTCTGGCAGTAGAGCCATAACAGAGGATGATAGGATTGTCAGATGTTTCTGGAAAATGAAAGCAAGCTCAGGAAAACAAATGATAAATCAGAACTCAAGCAACACAAAATATGAAGTGGCTCTGGGAAGATCTATAAATTTGAGGAAATTTTAAAAGGTAGCAAATAAGCATCTTTTTCTCTTTAATTTTGTAACAGATTTAAGGGTTCTCAAATACTTAAAGAGAAACATACAAATAATGAATAAAAAATAATTAGAATAACTGATGACTTACATGGAATAGGTGGTCGAAAACGAAGGACATTAGACTACTCTTAGATAGGTTATGAGATCATTTATAGTCATAAAATTTGAAACACAGATTTTTTTTTTCCTCTGAATTTCCCAGCATGTGAAGCAAACAGGGAAAATTTATTGTGTATTCACAAGACATTGCATGAGAGAACAGAGTTCATTTCGTTGTTGCAGCAAAGTTTTGCCAAGTACAATGGTGCAGAAATTTCCATTGCAGAATGCCCTGTAGGAACCCTGACTGATTATCCACCTTAGGGCCAAATGGAAAACACAGAGACCTGAGCTCAACCTCCCGAGACATGAGTTCAGTAGATATGGGTACAGGATAGGTATTTATAGTTTCACAGCTACCTCAATGTGGCAGGTCATTACATAGGTTTGGGAAGCAATGATGTAAGGAAAGATGTTTAGAAATTTAGTTTGGGCTCCTCCCGTATAGTTAGACTACTGTCGGTGCAAAGAGTTTATTTGGAAGGTGAAATAAACAGCAATAAAGGAGTAGAGATGTGAAGGGCAGAAAGATGGCAAAAATGTGCCTCCCCAAGTCTCTCCATGGTGGGCGAGCAGAGCCTCCTCCTGCTGGGGAAATGACGAACCCAGGGTCGCGTCAGTGCTTCTGAGAGTAGGGAGCTGGGGTCCTCACTCCAGTTTCCTTGGTTGTTGTCAGTTGAAGGCTCCTCCTAGGAGTGGCTATGCCTCGATGTCCCCAGCCTGCTATGTGGATTTCACAGTGTACTTTGGTAGCCAGAAAAAAGCCTGAGGCAACTGCACACCAAGGGTGCCAGGTGGAATTTGGCCGGTTCACCTGGAGATGGTGGCACTGAGGGCCCATGTGGGGGCTATCACCTCACAAGCATCCCGGGAGCCACTTTGGAACCCAGTGTCACCTCTCTCGTGGGTGAGAGCTATACCCACATCCTCCCCACCCAGGAGCCTGGTTGACTTTTGGTGTGTGAGATTCAGTGTGGGGCACAAGACAGATGTAGAAAGGAAACAGACCTTTGGATTCCTCAAACTCTGGGTCCTGCTAACCAGCTGAGTGAGCTGATATTTGCTTTGTTATATAGAACTTCACTTCCTTCTTGTGCAATTTAAGAAAAATGTCTCTCCTTACCCTCAACCATTTGTTATCATGGGTCTTAAGGCCAGATGTCATAAAACTAAAGATGATGCCTAAACAGGCAATAGGATGCAGATGGAGCAAAGGGCTTTGCAGATGGCTGACCTGGCTCCACGACTGCATGCTAGCTGGGAGGGTCTAAGTTTCCTCATTTGTAAAATGTTTACATTTACTTAATGATAAATGCTGTCAGAACTAGGAAGGTGTAAAACAGATCATTGTACTGAGCAAAATAGATCATGACTGTTTTCAGGGAGAGGTGGAATTATTTGATATAAGATTCTTTATCTGCAACTTATATAGAGATTTGCTCAGTCCATATTTTAACATGAAGATAGAAGGTCTTTGTTGTGATTTGAATCTGAAATGTCCCTTATAGCCTCATGTTCTGAATGCTGGGTCCCCAGCTGGTATTACTATTTTGGGAGGTTGTAGAAGCTTTGAGAGGTGAGGCCTGGTTGGGGGAAGTAGATCACTGGGGCAGGCCCTAGTTCCTGTCTTGCTCTCTGCTTCCTGGTCTGCCATGATGTGGACAGCCACTGCCATGTGCTCCTACTGCCATGGACTGCACATTTTGGCATACCTTCCCTGCCATGATGGACTGATCCTCTGAAGTGTGAGCCAAAATTCACCTTTCCTTCCTTAAGTTGTTTCTGTTAGGTATTTTTGTCACAGTGACCAAAATGACTAATCCAGTCTTATCAGTGGTGAAAGGATGGGAATGTCAGTCTCTGTCAGTCATTTTTATCTCCCCTCTGCTAGTGCTTTCCTGAGATTCTCTTTATTTCTGTTTCATATTCTGCTCTCTTCACTGCAGCTGGCTCCTCAGAGAGCTCAATAATTGGCAAGGTTATCTGTGGGATGAAAGACTGAGAGAGGACTAGGCGCTTTCAAATATTTTCCTTCAGAAGAAGTGAACACAGTCCGAAGGAAGCTGGATTGGTGTAAGCCAACCACATCGTCCTCACTGTGGGCCACTTCATTTTAAAATCTATTCAACAATTGATGCCATTAGCTCAATGGATAGCTTGTTAATCCTTAGGGCAACAGCCGGATTTCAGATTACCTTCCATTTTACAAATTTTTCTCTGAAAGGAAAAAAAGAAAAGAATAAAAGAAGAAACATCCCAGCCCCAGAGAGAACCACAACGTACTCACTCGAGGCCTCATTTCTCAGGTTAGGTCCAGAGACCATTTGCCATGTGTATGTCTGGACACCTATAGAGAAATAAAGCAAATGCATTGATTCTTTTTGAAACAGTGAGCAAGATGCAGAATATTCATCAGCTTTAGAAGGAACACAGCTTATCAAGTTGATTAACTCAGTTGTTCTTAGTGACAAGTGCAGAGATTTTCACTGAACTTGGGGATTGCTTTTAAAATACATTTATTTACTCATTCCTACAGAAATTTGAAATCAAGGCCACCCATATACCAAATCCCTCATAGGCATGCTCTCTATATAAGTTCCCACTAACTCTTTCCTTAATGCTTTCAGAACTCAACTACCCATGCCAGGCACACATATACATGGACACAGACACATACATGTGCTTCTGGACTGATTCACACTAGCTTCTGTTTCTTTTAATTTTGAAGAAGCTGTTGTTGGTAGGTGCAGTCGAGTCGAGTCTAACTCATAGTGACCCTCATAAGGTTTCCAATGGCTGATTGTTTCAGGATTGTTTTCAAGAGTGGATTGCCATGTCCTTCTCCCAGTTGAAGAAGTTACAGCCTTAAAAATGAATAATTTTGATTCTCACCTCCTCAGAAAGCCATGATGCTCTATGTCCATCTTGTGACTCCAGAAGCCTCATTTTCCTCAGTTGGAAGGAAAAGGTCCTGGACCTTGGGGAGTGGTCTTGATTGCTCAGAGTGAGCCACTGGGTCATTTGGTGTACTATAGACCAGCAAATGTGCAATAAGGAATGCAGGTCTTCCTTTTCTCTGAATTTGGATTCAATGACTCAGATTTGGGGAAGAGTCAAGAAAGGCATTTGCAGATGCATGGTAACTGAGCTTGCCTCTAGTTTGCTTTTACTGGGTCAGAGCCAGCCAGTTGGGTGAATCAATGAGGCCGCTTTGGGAAGCCAGGTGGAAGTGAAGAAGGGTGTCATTTAAAGGTAATCCCCTTCCTCTTCCCAGCAGGGCTGCACTCAGCTACTGGGGATTTTTGTCCTTAGTCATGGAACAAATGTTAATCACATGTCTCTCTCTAAGAAGTTGACGGCAATCATTTTCTCCATCACTGTCTGGGAAGCCAAACCATGCATAGAATGGTGCATGTTATCTGGGGCTATTTATAAAGGTAAACAGATCCCCTCATCTCATCTGGAAGGAACAAAGTTTTAAGAACTATTGTTATTAGGTACCTTTGATTCATAGCAACCCTAAGTACAACAGAATGAAACACTCTCTGACAGTTGGCCATGCCTGGCATGATATTAATGCCTTTCTACTATTCATAGGGTTTTCAATGGCTGATTGTTTTGAGGAGTGGGCTACAGATCCTACTGGCAAGTCTACAATACCCAGTATTTCCAGGAGGTCTCCCATCCAAGGGCTAACCAGACTGGACCTTGTTAGCTTCTGAGATCTGATGAGATGAGATGCCAGGGCGGTACTGTTGCAGACTTAAGAACTATAGCTATTGTTTATGGTGATTCTGTGGCAATGTAGGGGTTTAACTTACCTTTTGAATTCTCAAAGAAACTTGCTGATAGCCAATAACAGTTTCATGGTACATAATGTGTTATTTTCAAAACAGTTCTGTGATGATTGGAAAATAAGTTACTAGGAGAGGCAGCTGGTGTCCTGTAAGGGACATTGGATAGGGAACATGGAGATATAGATGCTAATCCCTAAGGTTTCAAGGGGCTCATTCTCAACCACTGTGGAATAAGTGGGGGAGACCATCCCTAGAAGTCTCTGTCCTGATGGTCTAAGAGTCCGCCTCCCTTCAATAACCTGGACATTTCACTGAGCAGAATTTTCTATCTCCCAGCTCTCCCTGTTAGATAAGAGAACTTACTATATGAACTGGAAGTCCTGAGTCAACAATGAAAACTCACCACATCCCAGACTGCCTTATGCTTGGTGATGTCACAGCAAGAGTTACTGTAGGGGATCAGAGAAGGACGTTAAAAGGAGAACAATGTGCATCTGGCAGATTTTGCATATCAGTCCATTACAATTTGCCAAAGTGTCATCGAAAGTTAAATCTTCCATTATGTAACTTGTTAAAATCATTTTCTTAAAAATGTTCCAGTTGAGTTAGCATGTTTTATGACTCACCTTGCTTCAGAGATAAGTACATTGTGGAAATTTAGGCTGAAATTCCCAGGTGCTTTGGAATTTAAAAGGCTGAGGTTTCAAGAGAGGGGTGCCAATGGAACAGTTTGAGAAAAGGCACTTATATAAAATATTTGAGAGGTGAGAAGGTATGTGCCTCCGATAATGGGATAATAGTACATTTCCTTTCGGTCCAAAATAGGTAGCTCCCCAAGAATATAAACATCTGCAAGGCTTCAGAATATTAATAAGGAAGCTGAGATCGAGAGTGAAGCCAGCATGCTGGGCATTTTCCTATATGTACATAAGCCTCAATACACTCTTTCCACTCATTGGCACCAGACACTGTTGGCCTAGTAGAACAAAATATCCCTGAAATCTGACAAGAAGATCATTTCCTCACAGTTTTGGTCACAACTAGCCCAATACTCTGCTACTTAATTTATGTTTTTGTTTGATTTTATCCTCCAATGGCTTATATTCCATCCAAGGCAGCCTAAATTTAAAAAAAAAAAAATTAAAGCACTAACAGCACTTTTCACTTATAATCTGGATATAGAATTTGGGGAAGGAATTATTACTAATCTATGACCTCCCTCTGAGCTCTGTGAATGTGAAGAATTATAAATTAATCATGTAGGTTTTTATCTTTCTCATGTATGAACAATGATGTGATTATCTTCCTCAGAGAATTTGCCTTTACAAATACTTTCACTTGGATAATGCAAGTGGCCATTAGGAAAATAAACTCTTAATTGTTGTTGTTGTTAGGTGCCATAGAGTCAGTATCTGACTCGTAGTGACCCTACGTATAGTAGAAGAAACACTATTGTCAGTGCTTCTCTGCTATTCATAGGGTTTTCAATGGCTGGTTACTTTTTGGGAGTGGGTTGCCAGGTATTTCTCCCAAGCCTACAGCACCTGGTATTCCCAGCGGTCTCCCATTCAAGTACTAACCAGGCCTGACCCTGCTTAGCTTCTGAGATCTGATGGGTTGGGATGCCATAGTGGTACCACTGCAGGCAAACTCTTAATACTAAGGCTATAAAGATTATTTTGGAAGGAGCCATCTGGAATGGATCATATAATTTGCAAAAGATTTTCTAAAATGAATGTGACTCAGGAACTCAAATAAACAGCACTTATTTCATTTTAAAGGATTGTCCCTTTCTTTTGAAAGAAAGTGTATTCACTTCCGTTAGGCATCTTTCTATGGCAACACTTACAGAGCTATGTTAGAGTTGTCCTCCAGGGGGCGGTAAATCTTCAGCAAAACTCCAGTTTCCCTTGAAGGTGCTCAAATCCAGTTAGCCAAAGCAGACAGGCTGGCTTTGTTTTCCTTGGGATGCAGGACTCCTAGTGCCCATATCCCAAATGTCACTTCTGGGAGTCATCTCTGGCTTTTAGACTAGACCCAGCACCTTATGGAATGGTTAAGGTGGGTGTGTCCTAAACCTAGTGTAGCTACTTTCCTCCAGATGTCTTATAACAGGTCTTAGATTGGGTGATCCCTCCTGTATACATGTGAATAGACTATGGTTTCAGAACAGAATGCTAGCACTGTTCAAGGACACAAGGGTGATTTCTGGAGTCCCAAAGATAAGTTCACATGGGTCGAAGAAGGCTATGTGTCACAAAATGGCAAAAGATCCTTCTTTCCTACATAAGCCTCACAAAAGTGATTTTTCCTGCTGCTTTAAAATGAAACCATCATGTAGGAGTCTGCAAAACCATGAGTCTGAGGAATCAGTAAGTTTATGGAGCAAATTCTATGACCCTAAGGCAGGTCAGGAGAGAGGTCCAGAGGTCACAGTTTCCAGAATCCACTGGCCAAGTGTCTGTGTCTGCCCTACCTCTTACAAACTCTGGGATCCTGAATCAATTACTTAATTTCTGTGTACTCATCCACAAAAGACTATATCACAGGATGATTGTAAGGATTAACTAACACAATACATAAAAAGTAATTGGTGCATAGGATGAGCTTCCTAAATGATATTTGATGACAAAGTAATATTATTCCTTAGTCTGGACTCAAGGTACCCTCCATGTAGTTACAGCCTCTTTTATATCTTCTCTATATAGATTCCTTCATCCCAGATACCTCCCAATATCTTTATCCCTGGGTTTCCTGTACTTCTATCTTTTTTTGCCTACATCATTACTTCATGGGGACTGGGATTTAGCTCAGTTGGTAGAGCACCACTCTGCAGTCTCTGAGGTCCTGGGGTTCGATTCTCAGCACCACAAAAATGGGAAATGGATGTGGCAATCCACTCCTGAGGCAATCCCAAAACAATCAGCCATTGAAAACTCTATGAGGGTCACTATGAGTTGGACACAACTTGATAGCACCTAATAATAACAACAACATCACTTCATGATATTCCCACTCAAGTTCCAAGGATTATCTGTAATAGCATCTGGAAATGAGCAAAAAAAAAAAAAAAAAAAAAAAAAAAAAAACACAAAACCACCACTCCCCACACTCCAGGAGCCAAATGTACTTCTGCTACCTCTGACCAACATCAGGGGCCAGATGAACAGGTATATACATTCTTCAGAACACACAGAAATTAATGTGGGTGCATTTTTTAACACATCAATTCTAATTCCATAACACAACTCAGTAGGACCAGAAATGAGAAGACCTCAGTTTTTGGAGACAGAAAGATGTGGTTCAAATTCAAGTTCTACTTGAATCCTTTTCAGTGGGGGTACCTCTTACATAAACACAGGAGTGACCATTTCTTCTTCTTGTAGTGAAGCTTTAGAGGCATGAATAGCATCAAAATGCCTCACACAGTGCTTTCACACAGTTGATGCCACCTGATTAGAGCCCTCCTTTCTAGCCTATTTCGATATTTGGTACATACCCATGTCAACCAGAAGGCAATCTTGAGGGTTGTTGTTAGGAGCCATCGAGTTGTTTCCAACTCATAGCGACCCTCACAGGATTTTCAATGGCTGATTATTTCAGGATTGCCTCAGGAGTGGACTGCCATATCCTCTCACTTTGTGGTGCTGGGAATCAAACTCAGGACCCCAGAGGCTGCAGAGAGGTGCTCTATCAACTGAGCTAAATCCCATGGGATCTCTTTTTCCCCCCATTGTGTCTGGCATAAAGTAAAAACACAATAGTATTTGGTCTCTATAGCTAAACATATGTATTTTGAAGAGCAAACACCAGGGGACATTCCAACTTAAACATCTGTGGGACGTCACACTTGTATAATCACCAGGGTTTGCTAAGGCTCTGTGTTAAAGTCTGATGGATCCTTAACTTAGTCAATAATTCAGTGATGGCTCCTCAGTAGGGCTTTAAAACACACTTCTCATTACATAGTTCCTTTGGTTCTCTAAAGCAAGTGAATGACCACCGTTTTCTTGACCAATAAGTCACTCTTTTCCATGGTTCAAAGTTAAGCTTTTATTTGGTTTTAAATTAAAAAAATAAATTTCATTATTAAATAGTGAGATGGGTCTAACTAATGTTCAGATAGTAGCTTACTCAGGAATATACCACCAGGGGTACAAGTAAGGGGGCAGATCGCCTAAACTAAAATGATTTATGTGGTAGGGTTTGTGAAAAGTTCAACAGTGGCATAACTCAAAAGAAACTGAAATACAAAGTTTTACATGTTGACAATGAACTGGGAGAAGTAAACCACGTATTCTCCTGCAATAGCGAACTCCTTTCTTCCCCGTTGTTGGTCAATGCACTTGTTATACCACCGTGCTGATGTCGTCCGGCTCGTCTGCTTTCTTTTGCCTGCTGGGCAGGGACTTCAAGTATTCAAGGTGTCTGCGGGCATCCTCTTGGTTCTGCCTCACGTAATAGACCACGTAGGAGATCACCATGGTGAACCAGCCAAACATAGTGACCAGCATGGCGTAATCAGTAGTTTTTTTAGGGAGGTTACAGAGGTCAGCGTCATTGGCAGCGTTGAGGAACGGTCTTCCCGCGTGTTCATCCAGCACAGAGGTCTTACAGATCACGTTGTGGGCTGTCTCATGGTTGGACGCCATGCTCCTCAGAACCTGCTGGAGTGTACAGTCACAGTGCCAGGGGTTGTTGGCAATTCTGGCCCTGGCCTTCAGGTTATTGAAGGCGTTTTTGTGCACGCTTTGAATCCGGTTGTCGGACAAGTCCAGAGTCTGCAAGGTTTCAGCTACTCCTTTGAATGCGTGCTCATCAATAAACTCAATGCCGTTTTTGGAGAGGTTGAGAACTCGCAGTTGATGGAGGTCCTTAAAAATCTCATTGGGGATAGAGGTGATCTGGTTGGAGTCCAGATACAGCAAGACTGTTTCGGGAGGAAGGTCCCTAGGTATTTCCTTGAGATTTGCATTGCTACAGGTGACATTTAAACCCCCAGAGGAAGAACAAAGACAGCCCTTGGGACACATACTGGCAGAATGGAAGCACAGTATCATAAGGACAAAACTTTGTAGGAGGAGACACATGGAGAGGGACCGGGTCAACCACAGGTCTACCAGATTCATGCTGCAATGTCACCATAATCACAGGGCCAGTCCTCATTTACTCCAATAAGTGTGGCAATGCTTCCAGCTCTGTCCACACCACTGACGTCCTTCCTGCGCGGTTCAAAAGGCTGCAGCTAACACACACGGCTCTTCATTACTCCCATCCTTGCTTGGAAGCCTAAAGGAAAGGGAAGCAGATACCATCAGCTCTTTTGCAAGGGAAAGTCCAATGCAATCCAAGGGGCTCTGAGGCGCCTGGCATTAGATGTGGGCAAGAAGGTCAGCAATTTCCATCAGTGCCACTGGATGCTACCAGTGTGATGGAACTCTCCTGCTCAAATCCAAGGTGCCAGGAGAGGACCGTCAATTAATGACAACATTTCCAAATTCTATCCCCTTGTTTTCAGCTGGAAAGAATGAGAGTGCCCAGTCCCAATTTCTCTCATCCCTTCCATCCCTTTCCTGGACCCTGTCCAAATTCTACTGTAACAAAATTTAATTATGTCTTTCACCCTTCCTACAGTAACAGAAGCATTAATGCAATTTAGCTACACACTTGGGCAGCAATGAGAGATAATACTAATATTTCATGGCCAATGACCAAAGACAGGAGTGTCTGTTGTGGCTTTTGAATAGATTCCTAATTTCGAATATGGTCTCTAAAGAAACATCTTACTTCACATAAAGACAGGAGCAGACAAACAAAAACCTCCAGGAGCACAGCTTCCCTTGTGACCTCCTGAGATTACATTATGTGCTTGTAACTGTTTTCTAAACAGCATATTCCCTGCCCAGCAGATCTTCAAATATGTCACACAGCTATAAGAGTATTTTATATAAGAAAAGAATTAAGAAATAAGACTTCCCCAATAGACTATTTTTCTCTCCAATAAATATTTTCAAATGTGTGTGTGTGTGTGTGTGTGTGTGTGTGTGTGTGTGTGTGTGTGTACCTGCAGCTGTACCACTGTGGTGTCAGATCACATCAGATCTAGGAAGCTAAGCAGTGTGAGGGGACTGGTTAGTACTTGGATGTGACACCGCCCGGTGCTATAGGCTTGGGAGAAGGACTCTGCTACCCACTCCCAAAGAACAATCAGCCACTGAAAACCCTATGAGCACCAGAGAAGCACTAATAATACTGTTTTGCCTGTTGTATGTAGGGTTGCTATGAGTTGGACACCAACTCCAGGGTGTGTGTGTGTGTGTGTGTGTATCTGGTGCTGTTGTTGTTGTTGTTGTTGTTGTTGTTTTTAGAGTTTGAATATATTTTTGTTAGGTGCCACTAAGTTGAGTCGGACTCATAGAGACCCTATGTAGAACAGAATGAAACACCCCTCAACTCTCCCATGCCTGTCACTATGTCAGTGCTTCTCTGCTAGTCATAAGGTTTTCAATGGCTAATTGTTTCAGAATTGTTTCAGAAGTGGGCTGCCCAGTCCTTCTCCCATTTGGTATACAAATATATATCCACATATTATATATAGACACATATATAATATATGGATATATAGAGCATATGCATTCTGTTTGTGTTGGAAAGAACCATAGAAATTACAAAACTAAGTTATATAAACAGGGTTATAAAGCTTACTCCACAGCAGAGAGCAGGGACAAGAACATCAGTTAAACTATCCTCTGATACAGAGGAGACAGACACATCTTTAGGATCAGTTCACAGAAGAGATGAGTGGATCTAGGAGAGATTAGGTGACTTATGCAAGGTCAAACAGCTTGTAGATATAAAGACAGGACTCTGGCCAAAATCTTCGTTCTGACTCATTAATGTCACAACTTTTTCCACTGCCCCCACAGCTCCCTTCCAATCCCATCTGCTCAATAAGCACAGTCAGGAATCATCGAGCAATGTCTTTGTGATTTCCAACGTTATTATGTTGCAGCCTAATCCCCGAGCTGGGGATCTTTCTCCAAGTTGAGGACCCCATGGAGCTCAGGGGTGGGGGGTGGAGGGGGCCTCTGCATGGTAGAGGGAATTCATGTCTGTTGTCCAAAGTTTCCCTCGCAGAATCTGAGAAACAAGGTCAGCATTCACTACTGTTACAGCAGAGCATCAAATGACTTTCTGCATGAGCAACAAATGATTTTCTGCAAACTTATCTTTTACAAAGATCCCAGATGGATAAATACAGAGGGAAATGACTCCAAATGTTACCAAACTCACAGAAGAGATGATTAATGTGAGCTGAAAACATAATGAACTGGGTTGTTAATCATGGGAAAAATGAGATTAACAACAGCAGAATGGAGTAGATGTGCTTTTGGAATCCTGCATCCCTTAAATGCCAGAAAATGTTACAGAAGCTCCATGGGCTCACTAAGCCACCCATCAGGAGCTGATTTCGTTTGCCGGGAAGTGTCCCTCCCTTCCATGTTTCCCTTCAAAATTGCATTGTATGGCATTTGGGGTCTCTCGTAATTATCCAGATGGGAGAGAGACAAGCAGGTACAGAGGGAGGACACTCAGAGAAGACAAGGAGGAGCAGAGGACAGAGGAAAGGATGCTGGCAGGACATCAGAAGGAGGACATGGGCAATAAAGAGAAGTGAATTTGATTGGAAGAAATAAAATCAGTCCACGTCAACCAAGCAACTTCCATTAACCAAGTATGAGCAACCAGCGGAAAATTGTGAAAAGGCGGGAAAACTTTTTCTGGAGGACCCCTCACGTTTCTCCTGGGCCGATTTTTAAAGGATGGATTTATTTATTTATTTATTTATTTATTTATTTATTTACTGTAGATGTGCTCACTAATTCAGATTATAAACACCATGAAGGTAGGAACTTGTTTCTGTCTCATGTAGAAACCATAGTAAACAATCTGAAAGTAGAAAATACAATTGATGTGTGTACCAGCTTTAATCCTTGTTATTGGTATGCTCTTGGATAAAATTATTCAACATCTCTAAATCTCATTTTCCTTGTCTTTGTATATATTTTACAAAAGCACCTTAGTTATAATGCATATTTGAGAATTATGTGCAACAATCCACATATAAGTCACACTTGTCAGGTATAATCACTATTATTATTTCTGGGTACATGTCCAACATCTACCATAGTGCTTGGTATATTGTAATAGGTAAACAAATATCTGTTATAATAAAAAACAATGCAAAATTAAAAAGTCTAGCTGTGTTTTTCTTCCTTATGATGACTATATTTATTATTTTTAACATAAACACTTGCTGTTTAAATATCTACTGATTTTATATACGAACACGTGGACTTTGGAAACATCGTTAAGTATAGCTCCTAGAAGATGAAAGAGAGAATGGATCTCTTCCCCAACAGACTCCTTTAAACTTAGTCACAGTTTCTCCAGAACCATCATTACAATGGTCATGGTTGCAGAAGACAAATGGTTAGGACACATCTTGAGTTCTAACCTCAGATGGCATTCTCTCTTGAGATGGAATCCGTCACACCCCCCATGGGCCACCCACACACTGGTTGCAATGCTTGCTATTAGTACGAATCCAGAACATCTCTCACATTCAAAGATGTTCAACTCACACAAAGCATTTTATTTTCTAGTTGTGAGGTTCAACAGAAGAAAAATAAACCCTTCTGAGGTTGGCTAAATTTCTGGTCCACTACGATTTGGCCTTGACCCTCAGCCAGTATAAAATATCAAGAGATGGAAGATGTGGAGAGCTGGCATTTCTAGGGTCTGAATATTTTTGTCCCCTACAAATTCATATGTTTGTATCTAATTCCCACTGGGTGGGTGTTTGGAGGAGTTCAGCTCTCATACAGGGGATTAGTGCCCTTGGAAGAGTTCTCAGGGCCTGCAGCTGTACCACTGTGGCAACAAATCCCAAATTGGAAGATGAGCAGGGTCAGGTCTGGTTAGTACTTGGATGGGAGACTGCCTGGGAACACCAGGTGCTGTAGGCTTGGGAGAAGGACCAGGCAACCCACTCTCAAAAAACAATCAGTCATTGAAAACCCTATGAATAGCAGAGAAGCACTGACAATAGTGTTCTGCCTGTTGTACATAGTGTCACTATGAGTTGGATACTGACTTGACAGCACCTAACCATAACAAGAGTTCCCAGAGAACCTTCTTGCCCCCTCTGGCATGTGCAGACACAAAGAGAGAATAGTCATCTTTGAACTAGGAAATGAGCCCTTACCAGAGACCAAATCTTCTGAAACCTTGCACTTGAATTTCCCAGCTTCTAGAACTGTGAGAAATAATGTTTATTGCCTTGTTGTTGTTGTTGTTGTTGTTAGTTACTGTGGAGTCATATCCAACTCATAACAACCTTCATGGGGTTTTCAATATAATGTCTATTGTCTTGTTGTTGTTGTTGTTGTTGTTGTTGTTGTTGTTAGTTACTGTGGAGTTATATCCAACTCATAACAACCTTCATGGGGTTTTCAATGGCTGTTTGTTTCAGGATTGCCTTGGGAGTGGATTACCAAGTCCTTCTCCCATTTTTATGGTGCTGAGAATTAAACCCAGGTCCTCAGAGACTGCAGAGCAGTGCTCTACCAACTAAGCTAAATCCCAGCCCCGTCTGTTGCTTTAGCAGCACAAAAAGACGAAGTCAGTGTCCAGAAGACAGATAGCAAAGTCAAAGATAGGGGTCAACATCATCTTAACAAGAGAGGTTGGAAGAGCTGCATCCCTCCTCCATGGTGCCAAACAACTAGTTTCCAAAGAGATTTCCAGCTTTATGTGGCTTAAAATTCCTGCACAGATTCATAGCAGCTGCTGGAGATGAAAGGCTGGGAGAGATGGATCTCAGAAAAGAAGTGGACATTCTTCTGGCCCGTTATCATCTAGCGGGGAATAGGGCCACATGGGAACCTGCAAACCTTAAATTCCTTCCTGCTCTGTGTTGAATTGCACTTGCTCACAACCCGAGCAGCCAACAAGCCGTGCTGCTGGGGAGCGATAGCTTCCTCCTGCCTTCAGAATGACTGGGTCCCTGTGAAGAAGGGATGGGGGTCACAGTGGCAAGGGCAAAACCTTTCAAAAGGAACCAGACTCACTAAAAGGACAGACCAAGTTAAACATCATCTTTTCTTCCCCTAAGTCTCTCTCTACTGTGCTCGACTCACTGAACTACCTTGGCCTTGTCCATTCATTCCCTCCAAACCTGTCACCCAGGAAGCCAAAGGGTTTCTAAATGTGGTGTCTACATGTGTCCTGTGCCCCAACAAGGATCATTTTTGACCCCAGATTCATGCCTTGGTCACATTTTCCTGACATTCACGTTTCTAAGCTATAGCAATTACTGTTGGGATTGGGTGGCAAGCACAGAGTACTTTTTACAGGAAGAAAAAGAAAAACAGTACTCTGAGTAGACAGTGAGAAGATAGGTCCTTCAGTGGCTGACTAACAAGTCTGTCTTCTTTACCATTTCTTTCTTCTCATGATTAAGGAATAGTCATGGCCACTGAGAAGCTGTAATCTAGCAATGCTCTTAACCCTTCTGAGGTAACCAAGTCCACCAATTCCGAAGAAATACCAGAAATATCACTAATTCCATTCTGTGCAACTCTGATACTCAACTGGAAGATTCCATTAAAAAGCAAAAAGACAGCAAAACAGGAAAGATTTTAAACTCACAACACAAAAATCAAACCAATTGAAAACTTCATGCAGCTAAGTGGTGCTGTTGTTAGGTGCCATCGAATTGGTATCTGACTCAGAGTGACCCTACGTACAACAGGCAAAACAGTATTGTTACTGCTTCTCTGCTATCTATAGGATTTTCAATGTCAGGTTGTTTTGAGTTGCCGGGTCCTTCTCCCAAGTCTACAGCACCTGGTGTTCCCAGGCAGTCCACCACCCATGGACGTTATAACCAGCTCTCACCCTGCTTAGCTTCTGAGATCTGATGGGATCGGATGCCACAGTGGTTTGGCTGCAGGCCATGCATCTAAATACATACATTTAAGACTTCTGTAGAGCAAATGATAGGAATGACACATACAAAGTCAAAGGACAGATGGCAAAACAAAGGGCTTATTTTTTTAATATACAGAGAGTTCTTGCAAAGCAATAAGGAACTCATCCAATAGAAAAATGGACAGAGAAACAAGATATACTAATGACAATGTATGTAATATATATGATGTGTACAAAATAAACCATCTGTTATTAAAAGTTTAAAACTTAAAAAGCTTGTGCTGATATAGAGATGTCCCAAGAAGAATAAAAAAAAGCAGCTTGAAAAAAGGTTATTAGTGGCATAATCACACTGGTATATAATTTTTAAAGTGTTTAGCTCAGTTGGTATAGTGCTGCTCTGTATGCTCTGAGGCCCTGGGTTTGATCTCCAGCACTGCAAAAATGGGAGAAGGACCTGATGGCCCACTCCTAAAAGAATCTCAAAAAACTATCAGCCATTGAAAACCCTATGAATGGCAGAGAAGCACTGACATAGTGCCGGGCATGGCATAGTGTCAGGGAGTGTTTCATTCTGTTGTACATGGGATCACTATGAGTTAGATCTGACTCAATGGGACCTAACAACAACAAAAATATAGCATGCAGAGATATTATTATAGTGCTTACAGTTGCACAGATAATTTCCAAAAGGGTATATCAGAAAGTATTAGTAATAGCTAACTAGGGGTGTATCATGGAACTGAGGGGGCTATCCAAATAGAAGAGTGTATATACACTCCTGTGTGGTTTATTCTTATGACATAAAGGTGTATTATATTTTATTGTAATAAAGAGTAAAAAGACAATAACATAAAGGGTCAAAGTTTGCTTGAAAAACTGACCCAGCTTTAATGCATCCGGAAGAAACTGCTCTCCCCATGAATGAGCTAGACAATGGTAGCCCTGGGAGCAAAGAGAAACGAGAAGACAATGAATTTCTAAAAGCAGAACATGGTTCACGATGAGGCTGAATGTACAAAAGGACCATATACAGCAACAGAAATTTAACCCACAACCTACAGCATCCAGTCCAGAAAGCCAAACCACAATTCGTGGGAACTGGCCCAAATCAACAAGAACTTGATTAATAAATGACAGCTTCCCTAATTTTGGTCCCTGCTTCCAACTTAGGGCCAGGCAGAGAAAGCCCAGTGTGCCCCCCTAACCAACCCCAGAAGATGCCCTCATTCTGGTAGCTGTCCCCAGCCCCATGCCAACAGCTTCCCATCAGGGGACACTGACGCCCTCCTTTTCTCCCACCACAAAGCAGTAACATGTCCTGCCTGTATTTGAGTCTCTGCCAAATGCAAGGGACAGTGGCTGACTTTGCTGTCTTAGACAACTCTGAATAAATAACCTTGGCTTATTTATATTTGTGTAGTTTTTTTGCTTACTAAACTCAAAATTGGTAAGCTTGATACTTTCAAGGCAATAGTTCCCAAATTAGCTTTATTAACTATTATAGAAACTATATATTGATTTATTTGTTATTCATTTTTCTATAAACTAAATATTGTTGTTGTTGTTGTTGTTGTTAGGTGCTGTCCAGTCAGTGTCCAACTAATAGCGACTCTACGCACAACAGGCGAAACACAATTGTCAGTGCTTCTCTGCTATTCATGGGGTTTTCAATGGCTGATTGCCTTTTGGGAGTTGGTTACCAGGTCCTTCTCCCAAGCCTACAGCACCTGGTGTTCCCAGGTGGTCTCCCATGCAAGGACTAGCCAGGCCCAACCCTGCCTAGCTTCCAAGATCTGATGGGATCAGACATCACAGTGGTATGGCTGCAAGCTAAACTAAGTATAGACCTCATAATCTATCAATCTCTGTAATTTTTGACCAAGGAAACTCAGGGAAATTGAGTTGGGATCTAAATAATTAAAGGCAAATGAATTACACAGGTGACTTTCTCCAGTGCTGCTCTCCGGGATCATGGATGGAGATACAAGCCCTTCACTCACATCATTATTAGCCCTAAATCCTGCCAAGCCATTTAGGTCTCTGTTTCCATTCACAGTCATCTACCACAGGAAGGTTCCATCAGGGCTCACACAGGGCATAACTAAAGGTGAGATCATAGTTTTCACTATCCAGCACTGTGCCATGCAGCAACCATCCCCGTTTACCATAACCCCCTCCCCCCGGTTCTTTCCTCTGGTCTTGAAAAATGTTTTCATTTTCATCCTCTCTCCCACTTCTCCCTTGCCCTGCATTTCATTTGACCTCTTTCCTAGTTCTAACCTCCATCTTGTTCTCCTTTATGGGAGCAAAAGCCTTCTTCCTGGATTGCCTATGTCCAGATTTTCTCTGTTTCTGTTCTCCTAACGTCAGATTCTCCCATGTGTCTGTCAGCTTGTCATGCTGTGGGGGCTTAATGATGAGAATGGAGTAAAACCCTTGGGACCTCCTTTTACTGACATGGCACGATGTAAAGAAACAGTGTCTGCAACAATGGACTCAAACATAAAAAGATTGTGTGCATGGCACAGTGCTGGGTATTCTTTCTTTGTGTTGTACTTAAGGTTGCTATGCAGCTATGCAGCAGATCTCAACCAAAACCAACAACGTCAGATTAAAATGTCCCTATCTATATCATCCCACTGATGAAAATGTTTTAATGACTCCCTAATGTTCACGACAGACAACCTCCTTTTCCAATCATATGCCCTGTCACACTTGCTTACAGAGACAAAACCCTGAGTCAATAGCAAAGATCAATGAGCAGGAATCTGGTAACATGGCAAAACATACCACAGTGTGAAATTTACCAGAGACCATCCCAACTGAAGGTCTCTGTAATGTGGAATAGCTTTCCTGATTTTGAGTCCAACAACAAAGATGGGGCCCTTGGGTTGTGTAGGTGGCCCAATAAAGGCATCAGCTGTGATCATTCAGCCAATGGCATATGGAAAGGCATATAGATACAAGAAGGGCAGAGGGCCCTCACGTTTAAAAAGAACATAGTCTGGTTACTGATCCAGAATTGTTCAAGGCAGGGAGCTGCAGAAAGCTCCAAACTCTCCCTTCTCTGATATCCTAACCTCTATTATCATTTTCTATCTTAAAGACATTGTTTTATCTTCCTTATTCCCAGATACCCCAAAGTATGATCAGAGGCTAGCCCATTTTTTCTGTCTCACGTTAATGATGGTAAGAATTTAATAAACACTTTTTTGAGATGAGCTAGAATTTATTCCCATTTTATCATAAACGGGGTATCTAGCTATCATTTACTTGGCCTTCATTACATGCCAGACATTTATAAAGTGATAAAACCATCTAACAGGATGGTAAAGCTGAAGTTCTGGCTGGGTTCCTGTAAAAGGATGTGTAAAAGTGAAGAGTTAAATTGCCATATTCAACTATTGAAAACCCTGTGAGGGCTGCTATGGGTCAGACATGACTCGATGGCACCTAACAATGCAATGCTTGCTTGGTTGATGTGTTCTGGGAGTCTAACATTTCCTTCCCTGGATGAAGGGTATGAGGGTTGTGGAAGTATTTATCCCAACACTTTCCCAAGGAGAGAGTTTATTACATAACCCCTGGTGATGGAAGTTGGGGAACAGGGTGTCCTAGAATGAGAATCAGATCTAACTTGTTGGTTGGAGGAGAGCAGGGTAATATTTTTATGTTGGAATCAACCTGCAACCCCGGATGTGTCCATAAGTGAAGAGAAACCATTTCCCATGGCTCAGGTAGGGTCTCCAAGGGGAAGGAGGTCCACGAAGGAAAGGCATCTTGAGGCCCATAGGATTCCTTGGTCGTGCAGAGGGATCCGAGCAATAAGAGACTGAGGGGAAGGTGCTGTGGTTTGGAGAAGAGGCATCTGAAACACATGCACTCCCAGAGTCAGGTGGCCAGAGGGGACTGGGCCATGAGAGAGCCTCGGGCTGGAAGCCCCAGGCTCTGAGATCATAAATCCTCTCACTGCATGGGCCTCCAGAGGCACCAGACAGGAATTTGTGCTGACCTGGGGGTGGGGTGGAAAGGAGGGGCAGAAAGGAGAAGTCAAGTCGCTCACCGGCCCCCTTTCCCTGTGAGCCTGAGAGGAAAAGAAGTAGAGAAAAGTTGAACATTATATGAAGTTCAGTGTTTTAGTGAATCTTTTGGATGATCATATTTAATTTTTACTTTGGTTTAGATTAGTTTGTGACATATAGTGATAGCAGGACAATCTATTACCTTAGATGAAGCACAAAATTGTGGGGCTGAGTGCTGTTTCCTTTCAAGGACTAGAGGAGCACAATCATGAAGCTGACATTAAAGAAAAAGTGGAGGAGAAAGCAAAGTTGCATTTTATGGTGACTACGCATAGATCGGCCTGCAGCCATATCACTGTGGCATCGGAAGCTAAGCAGGGGTGGACCTGGTTAGTACTTGGATGGGGGACCACCTGGAAACACCAGGTGCCATAGGCTTCGGAGAAGGACCCGGCAACCCACTCCCAAAAAACATTTCACCATTGAAAACCCTGTGAATAGCAGAGAAGCACTGACAAAGGTGTTGTAAGGGGAAGGAAGAAGAGGAAGAAATGTGGGAGTGTGTTTCAGTCAAAGGCTCTAAAACACTTGCCTTATACCCATGAACTTCCTTAGAGGCTTGTTGGGTAAGTTTCTGAATATAACCTCATTTGACTATCTCTGACAAGTCCCCCTGGTGGCCACTGTTTGCCCTATTTTAGTACACCAGAGAACTCACAGAAAGAGATTCCTCAGAGTCACACAACTGGATAGGAGGACAGAAAGCAGACACCAGAGGCCTCCCAGAAGAGTTTCAATTCAACATATGTCTGTTCATGCAGCTCCTTCACTGTCCCCTTTGGGATATAGAGATCCTGTGACGGTCAGTGGGTAAGTGCTGAGTTTCGAATGTCCCACCAGCTCCCCCTGGTGACCTCTTCCTACAAAGTTGTTGATAGGTGCCATCTATCCTCATAGAGTTTTCAATGGCCAATTGTTTCAGGATTGCTTTGGGAGCGGGCTGCCACATCCTTCACCCATTTTTGCAGTGCTGGGGATCAAACCTGGATCCTCACAGAGTGTGGAGCAGCACTCTACCAACTAAGTTAAACCCCAGCTCTAATGGCAGCAAGCGTACAAAGTTAGGGAAAGTCAAGGATAGCACCCCTGTCTTGGGTTGTCATTGCTGTTAGGTGCCATTGAGTAGATGTCCAGCTCATAGTGACCCTTCATACAACAGGCAAAACACTATTGTTAGTGCTTTTCTGCTATTCATAGGGTTTTCAATGGCTGATTGTGTTTTGGGAGTGGGTTGCCAGGTCTTTCTCCCAAGCCTACAGCACCTGCTGTTCCAAGGCAGTCTCCCATCCAAGTACTAACCAGGCCCAACCCTGCTTAGCTTCCAAGATCTGACAGAATTGGACAACACAGTGGTGGGTTAGAATCTCTTAAAATCCAACCTGGTACAACACTTTTACCAAAATAGTATGAAATCCACTTTTCCCAGCTCTCAGTCTATTCAAGCATTGCTTTTCCTCTTTTGAGATCTATTTTGCAAAATAAATCTCTAAGTAAACCCTTGACGTATTGGAAAAAACTCCTCTTCTGAGCCTGTGGACTGCTCTGTACATGATCTAGTGCTCGTACATATCCAGGGTGGATTTAAAAGTTCTTCCCACCCACAAATTCACCTGAAAAGCAAGCACAATTTAACCCTCCCCACTTTTTGTGACCCAACATTCATCCGTCTATGGGTTCAGAGCACAGGGTAAAGATAACACCATGTCTTAGCTAATATCCATAATTATTATGCAACATGCTGCAAATTTATGGAGAGATTAAGTGGGAATTCATCCATCTCAGTTTCTTTCTGCTTCTCCATTATTATTTCCCAGCAAGTGTCTATTGCATTTACAACAGTGAGAGGTTTGCAAACTTTAAAAATGTAAGCTACATAAATTTAGCTCCAAAAGACTCACCAGAGTCCAGATCTTGAAATCTGCCTTTACAAAGCCCTAACTTGTGCTGAATTCAATTGTAGCTCTGTGTAGGATGAGTGATTGTTACCATTTTTACAAATTTTATCTTGCTTAACCCTGCGTTATCCTTTGTATACTGGGTCTTATGATAATAGTCATCAGCTTGGTGGGAAAAGTGCAGGGTTGAGATCCAAAACCAAAGTCTAGAAATTATATTCAAATCTCAGCTTCCCAAGGAATGAATTCCAAGAATTTAGCAAATTTCTTAGACTTTTGTGCTTTAGTTGCCATAGGGGCAACTTAGTACATCAACAATAAATCAAAACATCAGTAATATCCTCCTCAATGGTCTCATAGTTTCAAGGATAAATTAAAATAAATATGTGTAAATTATATTTCAGAAACTTTCATGGCTAAAAGTTATTCTCTAGCATGGATTCCAGTATTTAATTGTGTCCTTAAATATCAAATTATTTTGTTTCAGGAGCCTTGTGTTTTTTTTTTTTTTTTTTTTTTTAGGAATAATCAAGTATGGAATGATTCACTGCAGGGCATGGCTGTGCATGTCTGTAATTCTAGCACTTGGGAGGCTGGGGCCAACCTGGGCTACAGCAAGACCCCTTCTTAAAAAAAAGAAGAAGAAGAAGAAAAAGAAAAAAGGAAAAAAAAAAGAATTAAAACAATATGATTCTCACATCACTGATATAGTATAAACACGTACATAACCCGAATTTAGCCAAGACAAAAAGACAAACCAATCCAGAACTGGAGGCATTTTACAGAGTGACTGGTCAGAATTTCCTTTTTGTTTATTATGTTTTGCAAAATTGGGGATGGAACCTCAGCTTTGTGTGCATGCTAGGCAAGTGCACTACCACCGAGCTAAATTTCCAGGCCTGATGCAGATTCTTTGAAAAAAGTCATTGGAAGAAAATGATAACACAAGAACACAGAACAAAACAAAACAGCAGCACAAACCCAGGCTGTAGAACTTCTAGATTAAAGGAAAGTAGGTATCACAACAAAAGACAAGGAAATAGGTGAGCCTCTTGATTGAAAAAAATGCTAAAAAAGGATATTATTGGAAGAATTTGGAAAATCTGAATGGAGACTGCATGTTAGATATTTTGTTGTTGTTAGATGCTGTTGAGTCGAGTCCAAATCACAGCAACTCTATGTACAACAAGAGGAAACACTCCCCAACACTGCCATGCCACTCACTATGACAGGGCCTCTTGCTATTCATAGGGCTTTCAGTGGCTGATTGTTTTGGGATTGCTTCAGGAATGGATCACCACGTCCTTCTCTCATTTTTGTGGTACTAGAGATGGAACGTAGGGCCTCAGAGAGTGCAGAGCAGCATGCTACCAGCTGAGCTAAACCCCAGTGCATGTTAGATATTACTGCCTCATATTTCTTGGGCTTCACAATATGAGGACAGAGATCATCATTGTTAGGAAATAGAGTATGTTCTCAAATCTAACCCACACCCTTTCCAGAGTTTTGTTGTTGTTGTTAGGTGCTGTTGAGTTGGGTCCAATTCATAGCATCCTTATGTCCAGAGTCTTAGAGGGCTACAAAATCAGATGTAGATTAGAATCATGTGCAAACTGGATTTATGGTGGGAGTCTCTCACAAACCCAATGCACACACAATTCTAATGCACATCTGATTCTGGAATCCTGTAAAACTCTGGGAAGGCTGTGGATTAGATTCGAAAATATACTCTATCTCCTAATAATGATGATCTCTGTCCTCATATTGTGAAGCCCAAGATTATATAGTACATACTGAAGTATTTAGGGATAAACTGTTGTAACAATTACAACTTTCAATTTGTTCATCAAAACCAAATTATGCATGTAGAAAGGGAAACAGACGTGGCAAAAGATTAACAATGGTAAAAGGAAGGTGACGGATAGACAAGATTACATTGTAGAAATTTTTTAACTTGTCTAAAAGTTTCAAATTCTTTCAAATGAACATTTGGGATAAAGGAGCTTCTATGTCTTAAAAAGAAGAACTTCAAGGGAGGGAAAATACCCTCTTTTGTGCAGCAGGAGAGTCTTGGGAATCCTCCACAGAGTATACACTTGTGGTGGTTAGGTGACGTCAAGTTGGTATTCTACTCATAGTGACCCTACGTACAATAGGTGAAGCAGTATTGTTAGTGCTTCCCTGCTATTCATACAGTTTTCAATGGTTGGTTGTTTTTTGGGAGTGAGCTGCCAGGTCCTTCCCCTAAGAGTACACACTACTCCTTCATATTTACTTACCCAGAGAAGAAACCCATGGTGAAATTTGCAGTGACTCTGCAGCTTCTTTTCTTGAACTGCAGGCTTATAAAAGATCTGGTGTCTTGCTATATGAGATGCATGTCAGGTGGACTTGGCTTTCAACAGGGGACACAGAGAGGTCATGGCTTGGCCACTTAGTAATCCTGTAATCTCTCCACCATCCCTCTTTCTCTTCTGGACACGGGGTGATGGCAGTTCAGGTCTCACAGAGTAGGTGAGGATTAATTGAGATAACCTTGAGAAACACCTACAGCAGCCTGTGTATGTGTTCATCCTGGATGAATTCATGAAGAACTCAGCGAGAGCAGTGACTACCGTGAGACCCACACCCACCATCACCAGGCTGGCACCGAAGAAAATTCGGACCTGTGGAGGGCCATTCACCCTCCTTCCATTCCAACAGTCCTTGTGCATAGCTTTTATGAAGAGTAGTTTTATTTTTCGTTCACCACTAACTGTGCCATGTTATTCCATGGGAGGTAAAGAAAATGTAGCATGTAATGAGTAAAGAGCAAGACAATGAAGGAGACAGTTCTGGGAGTGGCTAACACCGATGGTTACCTACCATGTGCAAGACACTGAACCAAATGCTTTACTTCAGAGATGGAACAGGTTTTGCCCCCAGATGACTCAGACCCAGAGTCTCCCCATGTCTGATCTAGATGAAGAGATGTGGGCCCTTCAAGGTGACGATATTTAGATGAGACATTGACCTTTGAGTTGATGCTGTAAAGGGATTCTTGGGAGGTGATGAATTCATTTCACATGGAGGATGGACATGAATCTTTGGGGACCCGAGAGCAGATTGCAATAGGCCAAAATGGCCCCCAAACTATGTGGGTCTTAATCTCTGGAATTGTGAATTTTACTACTTGCGGAAAAAGAGACTTCACAGGTGTGATTATATTGGGGATCTTGAGATACATCATCCTGGCTTGTCCAGATGAAGCCTGAACGTAATTTAATTGTACATGTCCTCAGAAGGAGGCAGAGGGAAAGTCAACACAGAAGAGAAGACAGTACAACTACTAACGTAGAGATTGGAGTGATGTGGCCCCAATGCGAGACATGCCAGCAGCCACTAGAAACTAGAAGGAGCAAGGAATGGATTCACCCTTAAAGTCTGCAGGAAGTGTGGACTACCAGTAAACTGATTTTTGCCCAATGAACCTGATTTCAGACTTCTGCCTCTGAAACCAGAAGAGCATAGATGTGTCTTGTCTTAGTCACTAGTTGTGAAAACTTATAATAGCAGCCACAGGAAACAAACACAGCAGGAAGGGGAAAACAGAAGGCATTTCTATCTGAAACCCCTTTATATGGGTTCAGAGCTTCTAGTCAGCTCTGAGTTTCCTGGCAGCCAGAGGAAGAAAGTCAAAATGTTAAATCACAATCTTATTAATAAAGAAAGAGGGTTAGCTATTAGCAGACATAAAATTTTTTACATTTCAGAATCTTTGAAAAGATTCTGGGAAAGGACCACCACACAACATAATCAGCAGTGTCTTTAAAATTTCACCAATCATGGGGATAAATTCTTCTTTGGATTTAAGCATAAGGCAAAATCATTGATCTGTGAAAGACTTTCTAAGCAATGGAAAGCTAAATTGCCATCTAAGAATGATATTTATTACAGATGTAGGATAAAACCAGGTTGGGATAGAAAATGAGGCAGAGCAGGATGGTTAGTGTGGCCGTCACAGCCAGGGGGGCCACAGAGTTGATTTTACAAACAAAGATAAATTTGACAGTGGAAAGCAGTTCTAGTGACAACTGCATTGGACAGGAAAGTCCAGATGAAACGAGACACAGGATTATCTCACTTCCAGTCAGTGTCCTGAAGACTCAGGCAGACCCAGCCAAACCTTCTGCATGCCAATTTAAGAGAATGTGTTGATCCCTGACTGAGCCTAAAATAGCCCTCAGCGCAGCTCACAGTCTTCCTGGGCAACAATAGGCTATTAACTTAGAGCATCACAGGTTAAGAGGACTATTCAGAATTCACACATGCAACAAATACAATAGTTTATTCTTCCAGGCATGTATAACACATCACTTTACAATTGCCATTTTAGCATTGGTAATAATTTTGTGTTTCTTTCTCAAGATTCTAAATAGTCCTGATATGTTGGAGCTCCAGGAATGGTCTTATATATTCTATGTATTAATGCATTGGGCTGGGATTTAGCTCAATTGGTAGAGTGCCGCTCTGCAGTCTCTGAGGTCCTGAGTTCAATTCCCAGCACCGCAAAAATGGGAGAAGGACATGGCAATCCACTCCTGACGCAATCTCAAAAGAACCATTGAAAATCCTATGAGGGTCACTATCAGTGGGACATGACTCGATAGCACCTAACAACAACAACATTAATGCACTATTTGGTTAGTTATTTAGGCTACCTCCTATCTTTTGCTATTATAACTAATGTGGAACTGAAATAATCCCATTCATGATCTATATCATTGAAGGAGCCACTGGCTAATATAATAGACCTTAAACTGAGACAATTGGTTAAATCTGTGCAGTTTGTATAGCATCTGTGACCACAGCATTGAACTAAACCATACAGAGTTGGGCTTGTCCATGGGTGAGGTGGCAGTTTAAAGAGGCCAAGTCACTGTCTCCTGGTTCAGCCTTGGTAGAGCTTGATCATAATAGTATCTGATGGGGACCAGAATCTCATCTTTTTGCTTTCTGGTTAGTGGAACAGAAAGGCAGCATCCTACATCCTTTGTCAAAACTTTGTATTAAAAACCCTGTTTGTTTACATCTCCTGTGACATTTTCTTGGCAATGGTCCATGATTTTTCCCAAGAAGTCATCAGGGAAAAATGAGTTCCATGAAAAACAACTGTGCAAAGCTATATGTATAGCTATTTTTCTTCTTTGAGACACGGTTTGTTATAGTAAAAAGGAAAAAAAAACAAGGAAGGATTAAAAAACTAGATTAATGTAAATATTCATCACAAAAAATGGTTAAATAAATATGTTACATCTATAAAACAAATGAAGTAATCTGCAAGTCCAGATAAAAAGGTATCAAGTACATATCACTGAAGGGAAAGGTCATGTGAAACAGAAGGATCCACAGACAGGTACACACTTTCACTTGCATACTGGCAAGAGCTTTAAAAAGTTATTTTTGTTGTTGTTGTTAGGTGCCATCAAGTCGGTGTCCAACTCATAGCAACCCTACGTACAACAGGTGAAACATTATTGTCAGTGCTTCTGTACTATTCATAGGCTTTTCAATGGATGATTGCTTTTGGGAGTGGGTTGTCAGGTCCTTCTCCCAAGCCTGCAGCACCTGGTGTTCCCAGGCGGTCCCCATCCATTACAGGCCCGACCCTGCTTAGCTTCAGAGATCTGATGGGATCAGACACCACGGTGGTACAGCTGCAGGTCTTAAAAGTTATAGAAGGACAATAAAACATTGCTAATCATCTTGCCTCTAGGAATGGTTCTTGGGGAGAATTTATTTTTATCTTAGGTCATTTTCTGCTGCTGTAATTTTTTAACCATGAATAAAATCATCATAATAAGTTTGCAATGAACAAAGGGCATGGTCAGTAGCCACTGACTGATAACCTGATCTCTGTTAGGATATGAAAGTAAGACTAAGTATCTCTCCTTGCCAGAAAGCCACCCTGGAAAGTTGTTTAAACGTTAACGATTCTTAGAGGCCTGAAGCTAGATAAAACGAAGTTCCGCTCTCAGTCCTAATACCAGCTGAGGATCCTAGGCAAGCCAATGACCTGTTCTCAGTCTCAATTTCCTCAGCAGCAATGAGACTCATCCTTACTTCATGGATTTCTGATGTGGTTCTGCTAATGTCTGTTTCATAGTAGCTGCTTGACAAATATTGCTGCTGAATAGCTCTGCAAAGAGATCAGACCAATTTTGAATTTTCCAAGGGTTCTATGCCTGCAGCCATGCCATTGTGATGTCCGATCCTGTCAGATCTCGGGAGCTAAGCAAGGTTGGGCCTGGTTAGTACTTGGATGAGAACACCAGGTGCTGTAGGCTTGGGAGAAGGACCTGACAACCCACTCTCAAAAAATAATCAGCCATTGAAAACCCTATGAATAGCAGAGAAGCACTGACAATAGTATTTCACCTGTTGTACATGGGGTCGCTATGAGTCGGACACCAACTTGATGGCACCTAAGAACAACAAGGGTTCTACAGAAAACTAAGAGTTGGAGATTTCTACCAAATGAATATCCTGAAGTCACATAAGTCTGAAAAGCACTGCCTTTAGAATCACAGGGGATATCAACCTGGTAAGGCTTCTGATACACTGCAGCAAAGTAACTACTAAACTAGAATTTCCCAAAAATACATGGTCCCCTGCCAAAGGCCCTCAAGTGTCTCATAATTTTTACAATGTAACCATGCACAGAACACTACATTTGCTACATTCAGACCTAATTGAACAGCATTTAATGCTACTGCTACTACAACTGCTAGTAGTTATACCTCTTCACTTTACCAGTACCAAAAGTTCTAGAGGAGGATGAGGCAACATTTTGGTGAATGAGAATTCTACTTGTATTTGATCATTCTCAAGCTGCAACATATTACCATAGAGAAATACTCAATACCGACTAATGTCTATGCATACAGAGGTGGAAAAATTAATAACCCTACCATTCCACCTATCACTAAAAGTCACTTGTTTAATTAAAGTAATACCCCTCGATTAAAACTATTCATGCCTGCAAGTAAATGAAAATGAATGGGCTACTATTATGTTTTAATTTTATACTTTGCTATTTCCTCATCATGGGAGAAGGACTTGGCAATCCACTTCTGAATCAATCCTGAAATAATCAGCCATTGAAAACTCTATGAAAAGCAGAGAAGCACTGACATAGTGCTGGGCATGGCAAAGTGTCAGGGAATGTTTCATTCTGTTGTACATAGGTTTGCTATGAGTCAGACCCAACTCGAAGGCACCTAACAGCAATAATTTCCTCATCATTATCCACCACTTCCATTGTTGAAAAGATTATTTAATAATATACCTCTTAAAGGCCTTGAAAATCGTATTAAATGGTGTTTCAAAAAAGAGGCTTTGGAGTTAAACATATCTAACTTTGTCTAACTTTGTTATTCAACCACTTGCTACTTACTAGTGACTGTAGGCAATTTGCTACTCAATAGTTTTGTGATTTTAAGGCATATTACATAACACTGGACCTCAGTTATCATGTATAATATGAATATGATAATATCCACTTTACGTGTTTTGGGAGATTGTTTCCAAAAAAGGCTTCTCTTATTCCTCCTCCTGTATTATCCAAGCTTTTCTGCAGTGTGACTTTAAATGTCCTACCAAGAGGTGGCCTGCAGCCATACCACTGTGGTGTCAGATCCTATCAGATCTCAGAAGCTAAGCAGGGTCAGGCCTGGTTAGTACTTGGATGGGAGACCACCTGGGAACACCAGGTGCTGTATGTAGGCTTGGGAGAAGGACCCAGCAACCCACTCCCAAAAAACAATCAGCCATTGAAAACCCTATGAACAGCAGAGAAGCACTGACAATGCTGTTTCGCCTATTGTACACAGGGTTGCTATGAGATGGACACCGACTTGATGGTACCTAACAACAATAACTAAGAAATGGGGTTTACTCTCCCACTTCCTGAGTCTATCTGGCTGGATGCTATGCCAAAGGCTTAGCCTGATCCTGCTATTCTCCTGGAACCCTGCTCAGCCACCACACCAAAGTCCCTCACTAGCCTGCTGGGTGGTGAGACCATACACAGGAGAACCAGTGTCCTGCAAGCTCCAGCCAGCCACACTCTGGACACACAAGAAAGCCCTGTGTGGATCATCACAACCAACTTTCCAATTTGCAGCTGACCAGACTAATGAGTGAGCTCAGTCAAGACCACGAGAACCACCAAGGTGCTCACAGATTTGTGAATGACAACAAATGCCACTGAATTGAGGATACTTCATTACGTAGCCAGAATGAAGCAACCCAACATGACTATTTTAACAGTTAAATAAGTTAGTATATTTGTTTCTTATCATAAGGCTTGATTGCTATTTGTTTAACACATATGCTTACAACTAGCAAAAGAGTATGCTTCTTAATAAAAGTATAATAGAGACTTCACTCTGGTCAAATATAATCATTGATAATCACTAACAAATATGAAATTCATTGCCAACCTTTTGCTTCTTTCATGGTCATATCATCTTATCAGCTCTGACAACGAATGTTTGTTGTTGTTATTAGATGCCATCAAGTCAGGTCTGACTCATAGTGAGCCTAAGTACAACAGAGCAAAGCATTCCCCAACACTGTGCCATGCCTGGCATTATATCAGTGCTTCTCTGCTATTTATAGGGTTTTCGATGAAGAATTAAGAATAGTTATATTAAATTTGTTTTGTTTTTCTTTTCAAATGCCTTGGTAAAGCCAGATCTTTAAAACTACAAATAAATAAACAATTTTGAGCCAGAAAAAGAAATGTTATAACTGTTCAATGCTGAAGGACACCAGCAAGTTGCACTGTCATTGCTGCTGTTCTTGTTGTTAGGTGCCGTCAAGTTGGGACCAATTCATAGCGACCCTCATAGGGTTTTCAATGGCTGATTGTTTTCAGGATTGCTTCAGGAGTGGATTGCCATGTCCTTGTCCCATGCATTGTCATTAGAAACCAAATAATAATAAGCCAAATAATAATTTTAACTTTATTTGCTGAGCATCACAGTCAATAATATTCCAAGTTGTGTTATGGTAACCTGTGAGCAGCCCAGAAAAACTGATAGAGAGATGAAAGGTACTTATGCAGTTCTAAGGTCAAATGTGAATAATAAATTTAACTATTGTTTGCTCACATATTCCTGGCGTCTAGCACAGTGTCTGGTATGGAATCAGAACTCTGTGTAGCCTAGTGGGTACAAGCAGGATGTCAGGAAGGAGACTGTCTGAGTCTAGACCCCGGTCACCTCTGCCGGGCATTGGTTTTCTCATCTGTAAAATGAGTATGGCAATAACCCTCATGTCCTGTGCTTGCAGTGAGGTATTCAGGGAAGGTACTTAGAACAGAACTCAGCTCAAGTCCATGATAAATGGAAGCTATTTCTTTTGTTGCCTGCAGCTATAGTGCTGTGGGGTTCAATCCCGTTAGATCTCAGAAGCTAAGCAGGGTCAGGCCTGGTTAGTCCTTGGATGGAAGAATACCTGGGAACACCAGGTGCTGGAGGCTTGGGAGACGGACACTGCAACCCCCTCCCAAAAAACAATCAGCTATTGAAAGCCCTATGAATAGCAGAGAAGCACTGACAATAGTGTTTTGCCTGTTGTACGCAGGGTCGCTATGAGTCGGATACCGACTCGACGGCACCTAACAATAATAACAACAACAATTCTCTTTGTTGAGTAATTTTTGCTTCAAACAGACTCTTGGAAACAGAGCCTATGTGGCAGATCTGAGCGCAGGTGGTGCCTGTGCCGGCTGCTTCTCTCCGGCTCTGCAGCTGTCCCGCAAACACAAAGACAAACATCAAGGAGACAGTGCAGGGGAAGGAAGTTTCCAGAGCCTTGATGTGGAATCTAAGTGTTATGTATTGGCAATCCTTATAATAGAGAATGGAAAGAACAACATTTTATTGCAAGTCTATGTCAATATGTGGCAGTTAGGAGGTTCTCATCCAATGTTTTGACTGCCGAGAACTCTTGGTAAAAGGAGCCCCCACTTTATGACTCAGGCCCAAAGGGTGGAACTCCTGGGAGTTCTCATCCTCACTTGACTTTGGCCATGAGCTCCGCCCCCATAAACCTTGTCCAGAGCTGTGGCCTCACACAGATTCTCACTAATATTCTCAGGCTGATGCCTGAGGGTGATGTCTGCTTCCTCATTTGGATGAGGGATGCACAGAGAAATCACCTGTCTTGGTTTATCTTTCCATCCACTGTTCTTCCCAATCAGGAGTTCCAAACTCCGGCTGGAGTCAGTTCAGTGGGTTGAGGGCCTGGGGTGGAAACAGACTGCACACATAGTGCGTAAAATGGGAAGCCATCCAGTCAGGCATCATCTCATAACTAGAGCAACTCTTTGAGTCTCCTCTTCCTTTCCTGTACTGCTGCCCATCAGACCAAGTGCACTTCTTGTTGTTGTCAGGGGCTGTTGAGTTGAGTTCAACTCACAGCAACCCTAAGAACAGCAGACAATGTACCACGCACACGATCTTTTTTGTTTAAGCCCAATGTTGCAACCACTGGGTGTCTTCTCATTCTGAGTGGTGCCACATCAGCAACAGGAGGCCACAGGGTCCTTACTCCATTCCCTTCATGAAGGTTGACTCTACTCTGAAGAGCCAACTTCTTCCCCCATTGTTTCTTGAATGGCTTCCAGCCTGGGGTGCTCATTTATCAGCACTGTATTTGCCAGTGCTTCTCTACCACTCATAGAGTTTTCTATGGCTAATTGTTCCAGGAGTAGACTGTTGGGTCCTTCTCCCTAATCTGTCTGTCTTAGGAAGCTCAGCTGAAAGCTGTTCTCCATGGGTGGCCCTGCTCGTATCTGAGATACTGGTGGCATAGCTTTCAGCATCACAGCAACACGCAAGCCCCCACAGCAGGACAAGCCGACCAACTGGGGAGGCAGGTGTACTTGCTGCCTCTACTCTCTTGGCAGAAGCCATGTGTAAACCAACACCAGTCTTCTTGGGATTGGCCTTTGAGTTCAGACACAGGTTTTTTGTTCTGTTAAGTATGCTAATGTACTTTTAAAACTTCTATCTTCTCAGTGATGGCTTGTAGCCATACCACTGTAGCATCTGATCCCATCAGACCTTGGAAGGTAAGCAGGGCCCAGCCTGGTTAGTACTTGGATGGCAGGCTGCCTGGGAATACCAGGTGCTATAGGCTTGGGAGAAGAACCCAGCAACACACTCCCAAAAAAGAATCAGCCATTGAAAACCTTATGGATAGCAGAGGAGCACTGATAATAGTCTTTCATCTGTTGTATATAGGGTCACTGTGAGTCAGACACCAACTTGAGGACACCTAACAACAACAATAACATCTTTTCAGTGATTACATGGGAGATCACATAAGATCAAAGTTTTCCTCATATACTTCATCTGATGGCATGTATTTTTCCAAGAAGCTGAAGTCCTCCTTTAAGGAGAAGACAAAAAGTAAAACTAGCTGAGTAATATCTGCAGAACTGTGAAGTTCTACTAGGAACTTTCCTGAGTACTGTCAATGGAAATTCAGGTTTGACAGTAGGATCAGCAGAGAGGCTGCCTCCTGCTTACCTAATTATGCCGATGGCTCAATGAAGCCTCCCTGCTCAGGTTAATGCCTTGGATCTAGGATAGAAATGATTTGCTTCTCTGGTCTCCACCTGAGCCCTTTCATTTGTCAATGAAACTTCAGGGCTGTGGGGTTTTGTTTGTTTGTTTGTTTTGTTTTGTGTTTTTTTTCTTCCTTTTCAATCTGATCAAGAGAAATCTTCCACTCATAGGAAGGAAACTTAAAGAAATTGAAAAATGAAATCAGAATTGAGAGTATGGTCTATGTTTTCCATATACTGTGCAGTTCATCAAATTCCCACCAGGAACTACGGAGCCATGAGTTGGTTTGATTCTCCTCTGGGAACCACCCGGAAAAATTAACAACAACCAGGGGACAAAGGTTTTGTCAACAAGAAGCCAAATAAAACTTTCCAAGCCCATTTAATTGTCTGTGTGACGCGATGAGACTTCCCCTGTGTCCTTGCTCAGACATAACTGGCCAGGTTAATGAGCCTGAATTGGAGTTCCTCATCCTCACCTCTGCTCTACCTCTGTGAACCAACCAGCAGTGAAAAGGGTCCGAATCTGCCCAGGCGGAGCTGAGGATGTCAAGCAGGAGACAGGCATTTCCAGGGCATGGCACCTGGCATGGAGGCACATGGCCTTCATGGCATCGCCTGTAAGTGCTTGCATGATTTTCGCAAAGTAGACCCTCACATCCCTGCAGCCATACCAATGTGGCGTCTGATCCCGTCAGATCTCGGAAACTAAGCAGGGTTGGGCCTGGTTAGTACTTGGATGGGAGACTGCCTGAGAACACCAGGTACTGTAGGCTTGGGAGAAGGACCTGGTAACCAACTCCCAAAAGGCAATCAGCCATTGAAAACCCTATGAATAGCAGAGAAGCACTGACAATTGTGTCTCGCCTGTTGTATGTAGTGTTGCTATGAGTCAGACACTGACTCAACAGCACCTAACAACAACAGATCATATACCGACCTGCACTCAGATTTCAATGAGTGGGGAATAGTTTCAGGAAGAGTAAACTTAAGAGCTGCCTTATTAGGCCGATTTTATATGCAGTCAGCTGCAGTATGGGTTTGGGCAGGTGAGACTGCATTATTTTTCCCCCACCTGTCACTTGTTGCTTTATACAGAGTCATGGTTTGTGAGGGCAGGAAAAATGTGCCTGGTGAGGTGCCCTGACTTAGTAACACTCTGGCTCCACAGGTGCGCTTCTTTCTTTCCCTTTCTGTTTCCCCTTTAGCAATTGCTGTGGTCACAGATGGGAGGATTGGACAGAGAGGAGCAAAATATCCCTATGTGCTCAGGCCAGTAGCATCTGAAGGCCACAGCTGTGGGTGTCCCCAGGGCTTCGGCGGGGTCTGGGGGGCGGCACTCTACCACATTGCTCAAGGAAGGGCTGAGTGGAGGAACTGCAAGAAGGGAGGGCTGGCCTGCGACACTGCCTGCCAGGTGAGACTTTGCCACCTCCCCTCTGCGGGGAGTCTGTGTGGAAATGGAAGTGGGACAGCCACTAACTGTGAGCTCCTGCTTATGCAATTAGGTACAAACTAACACTAGGGACCTCTGTCCCTGGGGAGGTGGAGAAGGCAGCATCTGAGTCATGAAAGCTGAAGTCTGGCCCAACAGGACAACCGCTGTGCTCACGCAGAGGACACTGAGGCTGGCCAGGCTCTTTGAGGGGGTCCCACCGCGGAGCATGTCGGGACCTCTGATGCCTAGTTGCACTGGCCTCCAGCCCGGAACCCCAGCCTAGACCTAAGCTCCAGAAACACGTGGTCAAAATAGAAAGGGAAAGGTTGACTTGGGGGAGAAGCAGAGAGGGGCAGCCCCTGCACCGAGGGGACTTTCCCTGTAAGCCAGCCAGCGTCTCTCTTGTTTGCCTCTGTCACAGATTTGGAAAGGAAGACATGGTTAAAGAGGAAGTCTCCGAGAGTCTGAGGCTCTGGGGTTTGGCAGCTGTGCTTCCTTGGAGTCAGGCAAACGTCTCTGGCTGCAGATGCTGCTGAGCCTCCAGATGCAGCAGCCAGCACTCGTCCATGATGGGGAAACTGACGCCATGGTCTTGTGAATGGCTGGTTCTTGTATTGTACAGGCAGTAGAATTCTTTTCTTCTCTTCTCTCTTTTCTTTTCTTTCTTTTTTCCTTGTCTTTTCTTTTTTTTCTTTCCTTTTCTTTCTTTTTTCCTCGTCTTTTCATTTTTCTTTGCCTTTTCCTTTTCTTTTCTCTTCTCTTTCTTTTTTCTTTCTTCTTCTTTCTTTTTCTTTCTTTTCTTCCTCTTCTTTCCTTTTCTTGTTGTCTTCTTTTTCTTTTTACTTCTCTTTGTTTGCAGTACCAGGGGTTGAACCCAAGACCTCGCCCATGTTGGCAAGTGCTCTATCACCAAGTGCCAACCATTTTATTTTATTTCATTTTGCATTTTGAGACAGATTCTGGCTAAGTTGCACAGGCTGCCTCTAGCCTTAAACTTGCGATTCTCCCTCCTCACCCTCCCGAGTCTCTGGGATTATAGGTGTGCATCACTATGCCTGGCTTCAAGCAGTAGCTTTCTGACCAGAGATCCAGGCAGATCTGTTCACTACTGGCCAATGGTCATGTACAGCAGAGGCTGTGCTTGCTGTTTGACAGCCCAAACTAGCAGGGAGTAGTTGAAAAGGGTTTTCTAGGCAATGACTGTGGGGTGCTATGGGATGGGACAATCATTATTCTTGGCTGGTGCTGGCAAATATTCCCTGACCAGGTCAACTTTTCCCTGTGGCACAAAGCAGCATTATTCTTTCTATGGTGTCTCACTTACAACATGTGCCCAATCCTCTCTGGAGGGGACCATTTTTCTCTGCTGACCAAAAAAAGGCAAAGGGTATGGGGGCTAGAAACAGCTATGGTCATCTATGTAAATATGTCTAACCCTTTAGTAGCAATCTGTGGTTGTCACACCTCCATGTTATATCCTCTCAGGTATACCAGGAATTTCTGAGCCTCTGAGCCTCTTTCTGTTTTCTTTCTTTCCTTTTTTTTTTTTTTGTAGTACTGGGGTTGAACCCAGGGCCTTGCACTTGCTTGCTTTGCAAGTGCTGGACCACTGAGCTGCACCCCCAGCCCATTGTTTTTACTGTTTGAGACACAGTCTTGCTAAATTACACAGACTGCCTCTGGGCTCGAACTTACAATCTTCCTGCCTCTGCCTCCCGAGTCGCTGTGATTACAGGCATGCACCACCACGCCCAGCTTGAGGCTCTTTCTAAGATGACCAAGATGGGCACTTCAAGGAAACACCTTTACAGTACCAAAGCAAGAAAGGGTCTGAAAGAGATTTTAATGGTGGCTGCTTATGAAATGCCCCCTTACGTGGCGGTTTTGCCCAGTGGCCACCATGGGATGAAATAAAGCTGTGGGAAGCAGTGTAGTCTAGGCTAATTTTTGACTATTAGACAGCGGATGATCTCAATCCCAGATACCCTTCCCTTCCCACTTATCTCCTTGGTCCCGGGTCATTTTCACTGCTGACTTTCACCAGCCCCAGAGGGAAGGCAGAGGGAGCCAGGGAGATGCAACCTCAGTGAATCAGTTCTGCCACTTGTTAGCAGCTTGGCTCACAAGTACGCAGGGGAGGCAGCCACAGCTCCCCATGGGTCCCAGCTCTCTGTGCTATTCCTATGCCATGTGCTGCCAGGCAATACCAAGTGGGCTGTATGGCAACGATCTGTGGGCTGGAAGCAGAAAGGCAGGTGGGGCGAGCTCGCTCCAGCAGTAGCTTCTTCAAAGACAAGGCAAAGGAATTATGTGCTCAGCGGCCACGTGGCACACCAAGTAGCCCAGATTTTGTCAAGCAAACTCATGTTTGGAAGCAGGCTGTCCCCCCAGAATGAGAGGAAATGGAAAGCGATTCCATATGTACAGCAATCATCATGCGGAGGGTGCCCTCATTGTCATAGCAGCAAAGAGAAAATGAGGTCCCCTTAAAACACTGTACCAAAGACAGAAAAAGCAGAAGCAAGAAAAGGCTAGGTTAAAAGCCTGAAGGGTGATGAAAAGGAAGGAGTTCCAGCACGACCTTCAAAACCATTGTCACCAACACAGGTGGGTGGGGGTGGAGCCTGGCCAGACAGAATCACCTTCCTCATTCTGAGCTTACGATATAGGAGGGAGATGGACTAGGTCAGCAGTCTCCTGCCCTGCTCTGGCCATGCACTCACCGTGAGGCACCATCCCGCAAGGAAGGGCTTGTCTGAGCCCCCAAGAGAGCCAGTGACAGCAAGCTTGCAAGTGTTGGCCCTTCCAGGGATTGTCTGAGCCAGAGAACCAATTTGCCCCCAGGTACAGCCCCTGTCCAGGGACTGGGCAGTGGGGGAGGGGAAAGGTCTGCCCTTCTAGGCCCCACGTGAGGCAGCTCTGAAGGGCATTCTCGGTCCTGAGAGGCCATCGCGTCTGCATGGTGCTCATCTTCTCCCTTTCTCTTGTCCTTCCCAGCCCATCCACAAATCCTAATCCCAAGGGACTCTTTACTAAGCCCCTGCCCACAGGTCTCACCTCAGAGTGCCATAGTCTTGTTTGTTCACCCTGCCTGGGACGCACTCCTTATCATTTGTTCTGAGCTGAAGATTTTCTTTTGTGTGTGAGGTTGGTGTAATGGGAAGAAGAGAGTCCATATAACCCATCAAAGAAGAAATGCAGGCTGAGGAGGTGTACAATGCTGGAGAGAAAAAGGCTATGGATCATCCAAATGAGAACTGAATGAAAAAATTAGGCTTCAAGTATGAAAAGAAACATGTTGAAGTTATCAGAAGGAACATAGATCACTCAGAAGTAACACCGACATCATTCATGACATATTTATGGCACTTATATTAGGACCAAGCATGGGGTGGGCCTGGGCATGGAGTTTACTTGGCAGAGAAGGGGCATAATCTGGGAATATCTGATATCATGACGGAATCTGTTAACAAGTAAAGGCTAAGGCTAAGAAGACAGATGGTGTTTTCCACTTGGGGAACTATCAGTGGAACAATCTTAGAGAAAGACATCTATCCAGAGAAAGGCGTCCTACCTGAGGGGCCATACTGAGACACCAACAGAACACACCTACACTCACTCTGCTGGCCCACAGAATGGCACTGGACACAGCATTTAGACCTCAGGTCCTAGAGGATCAAACCAGGAAACTGTATGGAGAATGACAATTCATGAACCTACCATCTTTCTGAATTACCTTACCGGAACTATACACCAACATACATGCCAATAAATGAAGGTGCAACCACCAAATAGAACAGGACAAAGCTGCTTTTACAGATAAGCTGCCTGCAGCTGTACCACTCTGGCATCCAATCCTGTCAGATCTTAGAAGCTAAGCAGAGTCAGGCCTGGTTAGTACTTGGATGGAAGACCACCTGGGAACACCAGGTGCTGTAGGCTTGGGAGAAGGACCCAGCAACCCACTCCCCAAAATCAATCTGCCATTGAAAACCCTATGAACAGCACTGACAATATCATTTCGCCTATTCTACGTAGGGTGGCTATGAGTTGGACGCTGACTCGACAGCACCCAACAACAACAAAGATAAACTATACAAGTGTGTTTGGCTTGTTTATACCCTCTCTCCTCCTTCTCCTCCATACCACACTGAAGCCTCTCCAGTTCTTACAAAGAGGAAGTATCCTGACATCATCTTACATCTGAATGGTGTTTTTGTGTATCATGGCCCAGTTTTCTGGGGAGGTGGTAGGATCATTTTACTTTCTTTAAAGTGAGGCATGGTCATAATCACTTTGGCTAATGACCTGTGACTAGAAATTAGGTGAGTGTTAAGCCTCCCCTCAGAGTTGCCCCCAGTCTCCCTGACTCCCTGGGTAACTGGGAAGAGATCTTTTCACCAACAATGCTGGACACTTACATGAATGGGAAATAAACTTGTGTTCTTTTAAATCCCTGAGATTTGGGGACTGTTATCCTCCTTATTACTGCCAAATATCTGCCTTCTACAGATAAAGAGAGCTGCAGCCATAGCACCCTAGCATCTGATCCTACCTGATCTTAGAAGCTAAGCAGGGTCTCTCTGGTTAGTCTGAAGATGAGATACAGCCTGGGAATACCAGGTGCTGCAGGCTAGGGAGAAGGACATGACAATCCATTACTGAAACAACTCACCATCAAAAACGCTATGAATAGCAGAGAGGCACTGTCAATAGTGCCAGGCATGGCACAGTGTTGGGGAGTGTTTCATTCTGTTATAATTAGGGTCGCTATGAGTTGGACTCAACTCGATGGCACCTAACAGCAACAATAACAGATAAAGAGGGTCAGGGTTTATCTCAATTGGTAGAGTGCTACTCAGCACTCTCTGACGACCTGGGTTTGATCCCCAGCACCTCAACAAAAGGGAGAAGGAGGTGGCAACCCACTCCCAAAGCAATCCCCAAACAATCAGCCATTGAAAACCCTATGAAGGTCACTATGAGTTGGACCTGACTTGACAGCACCTAACAACAATCCAGATAAACAAATGCAGGTGCAGAGAAGTGTAATGCCTTGTCCTTGGCAACATACTGCTAGGACAGGCAGCACTTTGATCAAGAGAAGGGATCATTTTAGGAAACAAGAAAGTCAAGACAGCAAAATCTATTTGTCTGCTGTGAATATTCCATTTTGGGTGGAAATGGAGTAACACAATTTCTTCTTAATGGACTCTGAGCCCCCTCCAAATTTGTTAAATATGTTTACTGAGAGTCAGAGCTATGGGTTGAATTTCTGGCCTCTCCAAAATTCAGGTGGAGATGTGATTGCCATTGTAACAGTGTTAAGAGGAGATCCCTTGGGGAAGTGTTTAGGCCATGAGGGTTCTGCCTTCATGGCTGACATTGCTGTTGTTGTTAGGTGCCATTGAGTCGGCGTCCAACTCATAGGAATGCTACATACATTAGGCAAAACACTACTGTCAGTGCTTCTCTGCTGTCCCTGATTGTTTTTTGGGAATGGGTTGCCTGGTCCTTCTCCCAAGCTTACAGTACCTGGTGTTCCCAGGTTGTCTTCCATCCAAGGACTAACCGGGCCTGACTCTGCTTAGCTACTGAGATCTGATGGGATCGGATGCCATAGTGGTACGGCTGCAGGATGACTGACATTAGCTGTCATAATAGGGCAAGTATGGCCCTCCCCTTTGCCTCTTTGCCCTTCTGCCTTCCACCATCTGACAGTGAGCAAGAAGACTCAGCAGATGCCAGCACCTTGATCATGGACTGCCCAGCCCCCAGGATCATGAGAAATAAATTTCTGTTCATTTTTTGAATGTAAATTTCATTGTCGTTGTTAGGTGCCATCGAGTCAAGTCTGACTCATAGCAACCCTATATGCAGCAGAACGAAGCACTCCCTGTTTCTGTTCCAGGCACACGATCTTATTTACGTTTAAGCCCATTGTTGCAGACACTGTCAATTCATCTAGTGGAGGGTTTTCCCTTTTTTTCGTTGGCCTGCCACTCTCCCGAACATGATGTCCTTCTCCAGGGATTGGTCCCTCCTGACTACATGTCCAAAATACATAAGATGCAATCTAGCCATCCTTGCTTCCAAGGAGCACTAAGCATTCTGTTGTAGTAAGACAAAGTGGACTTCTACGTCCACTTACTCACTAAGATAGTCAGTAAGATGGCTGAAGCAATGGACCAGAAATTTTCAGTTAGAGTCAGAAAAGGTTTGGCCCCCATGTAGCACATACCATGATCAAGACCAGGACCTCATTAACTTTTTCTGACCAACCTACCCCATTGCTGATGCTGCTTGGTACTATAAATGCCACACTGCCCAAGACTGACTTGATTTCATGAGAATCAGGTGCGAAATGAGATCCAGTCAATCTGCCTTCAGCCTTGGTCCTTGGCCACCCTTGGAAAATGCAAAGCCTTTACAAAGACAGCCAAAATGTGCCCAACTTTGTTTGCAAAAAGGGCTGGGGTAATCATTCCAAGAAATTGTTCAGCCAGGCATGATCTTGAGTGAATAATTTGAGCAAATCATCTAAATTGGCTGATCCACTGGCAGAAATGGAACAAGTCCACAGCAGACAGTCCAGCCAGAATGATCCCAAGAAAATCCCGACAGGAACAAGCCCTGTGGACAAAGGATCAGACGCTGTCAGACATCAATATGCTTATACTAAGACTTCTCTGGAAAAGTGCTACAAAGTGAGAACAGAGGTTTTGTCTTGAGAAACTGTGCTGCAGGTATCTGGCAAAGTGGCCACCCCAGCTCTGCCCAGATCAGCACAGATGGGTCGGGCGGATGCACAGTGGAAATTTGGCAAAGCTGCTATCTCAGGCAGGAAGAATTGATGACCAGTGTGTTGGCCAGAATGGCAGAAGTGATCCTGCTTTAAGTATGTAGTATTTTAGGAATGGATTCTGGGATTAGTTTCACTGTGATAGGTTGTAGACCTTAGGTCTCATGAGCCCACAGTCAGGACATTTCCACCTCCATGTTGGCCTGGGACTTTGAAAATGGCTGAGCATCCATTCAAAATCCCCAGGAGGGGGCCATGCCATGACCCCTGATGTCTTTTTCCTTCCCTTGACTTGGCTGGGGTTTATGCCTGGCTTGAACTGCAATGCAGTAGCTGCTCAAATCCAGCTCCATTAACTTCCAGGGAGTCCAGCAGGTGCAGCCACAATGTGCCCAGTGGACCAGGCATCTGTGTGTTAGGCGCCATCTGTAGCAAGCCAGTGCTTCCCTCGTCCTCACAGGTGCGAATTTTTTCCCCTCCTGTGGGGCAGAGGAAACCCACAGAACTTCTTAGATTTCCTTTCCCAGGTCCCCACCTTTCCTAACTCTTCCCATACCCCAATTGTGCCCTGGAAGGTCCAGCAAGTCCAGTAGCTGAGCAGGACTAGAAAACAAAAGATTTCAAAGTTGAGGATGGTAGCACACACCTGTGATCCCAGCATTTGGGAGGCTGAAGCCTGGGCTACATAGAGAAGCTCTGTCTAGAAAAAAAAAAAAGAAAAAGAAAGAAAAAAGAAAACCAAAGACCTCAGACTTGAGCTGGCCAGGTTGAACTGTACAGATAGTAAAGAAAAGACTATCGCACAAGGGGTTCTCATACGCTGCAGATCGCTGTGCAGTGAAACCCTGGGTGGAAGTGAGGAAATCTCAGTTCTTGCATTGTGTTGAAAGGAAAAGTAAACCAGGAAATAGAGTGCTCATTGATGGAGAAGGAAAAGCAGCAATCTTTTGACACTTAATGTGCCCTGGCTGAATGTCCCACACCCTATACAACCGGCAGGGGAAGGACTACCCCACTGGGTACCGCCACCTTCCCAGTGAGAACCTCATAGGAAGGAGCTGCATGAAGGTTCAAAGCGAATAACAGCCATTTCCAAATGGAGTCCTTAGCCTCTGTCCAGGTTGGGGAGTGTCTTTCCGGTGGCATTTGGCCAGGAACCATATTTTCCCATTTCAATGACAGGCCTTCCTGGGGGAAAATAAATAGCTCTTTCCGCCAGGAGCAAAAGCTGAAGGAAATGTAGTTTCTCAGTAAACCAGATGAAGGGACAGAAAGCAACCAAAGAAGTTCACTTCTACAAGTGACAATGTGTCTATGCATGGGAAGGAGGTAAAGGAGAAAGAGCAAGTGACAGTACATTTCCTAGGTCAGGTTGGTGAACAGGATGGGTGCAGGAGGGTCCCCATCCTGTAGTTGTTAGGTACCATGGAGTCGTGCCCGACTCATAGTGACCTCATAGGGTTTTCAGTGGCTGATTGTTTCCAAGTGGATTGCCACATCCTTCTCCCATTTTTGTGGTGCTAGGAATCAAACACGGGATCTCAGAGACTGCAGAGTGGCGCTCTACCAACTGAGCTAAATGTCAGCCCTGGTCCGCATCCTAGGCAAGGTGTAAGAAAAACAAAAGAGGTGTAAAATAAATAAAAGAGCTGCACCAGGGGAGTGGTTGGCTTCAAAACTATTGCCAAAACCTGTGTGCAAAGGGGTCAGGGTTAATTAGCTCTGGATTAATTAGGTTCAAGTTAATGATTGAGCCTGGTAAACATATCTCAGAAAGTGACTTATGAACTGAATTATTTTGTTTAAATCTTCAATTCAAAAGTCTTTACTTGTTTCAGAAATACTTTGATTTATATTAGGGCCATCAACCACCTGGTTGCTCCCCTCATGCCAGTGATTGGCACTGGTGCTGAGGCACTGATAAGAATGGCCATTGTGCCTGCGGTAACTGACTTCTTTCCCTTACTTTGGACTCTGCTTTGTATGCAGTGCATCTACCCACATACTGTACCTTCAGAGCTACCCTGACAGCTGTGAGCCTCCTCCCCTTTGCCTGATGAGGAAACAAGGACTCTAAGACGTTGGCTTAACCAGTGGCAAAGCCTGGATTTTGATCTAAATGTGCTGATTTGAGAGCCTGAGCTCATAAACATTATGGGATATTGTCTCCTGCTGAGAAGAAATGATGGGGCTCACATCTATTCTCCCCAGGAGACTGGGAAGAAGAGGAATTTCACACACCGCTCGTATGTTCTCATAAATACATTTAATTTAGCTTCAGTTTTCAAATCAATCACCCTGTTACAACTACACATGCAGTACTACAAGTTTTTTTCTCACAACTTCCAAATCTATAATTATGTTTGTTAACACAAGTGATCCCAAAGGATCAGTATCATGCTTTGTTTAAAAACAATTCCATAAACACAAAAGAACAATAAAACAGTACTAGCAAATATCATTAAGAACAGAAACTACATATTAATAGCCTCACCTTCCAACCTTTTCTTCCTTCTTTCTCACCATCTCAAAAGCTATTTTTTTTTTAAAGTCTGGTCTAGACCACTGCAATTAAATTGTCTTCTATAGCATATATGTGACAAATATAAATATTTGAGAGGAAAAAAGAGCATATTTTCTCTTCTCTCTGCAATATTATGTTTGGTCTTTAACTTCCAAAACAAAATCCCATGGCTAACAACAACACTGAAAAGATAAAGCTACTTTCCTAGATACAGATGATTTTCTACAATATTTGCAAATCTGTGTTTTAGGATATGCCAAAACCGATCCCCTCTCTGGGCTAGGCTACACTTTATTTCTTTTGGTCACAATAAAATACAAGTTGTTGAAGACCAACAAGGAAAAGCCAGCTGTAGAGTTTGGCTTGGCAAATACATGGCGAACTTTTTTTGCCTGTCATTCATGGGCTTCAGCAGTCTATGAGAAGGTGTGAAAGGTCAGTCATTTGATTAGCTCTGGCCTACAGAGTCAGAACTGTATGCCAAGGGGGACAGATATGTTTTGGGGAACACTGAGGTGTCTTGTGTGTAGCATTACTGGGCTACCCTTCCAGCAAGGGGGAGAGACATAAAATCATATTTCCCAGGTCCATAGAGAAATTTACAATCCCTGCCCATGGCATTAGGCATCAAAAAAAGAAATCCCCACAGAATTTCCTTTTACTTGATTTGTGATGCAATCATATACTACTTCAGAAATAGATTGATTACAAATATTTCAAAAGTGTAACTTAGCAGGACTCCCAAGCATACATGGAAACCTCAGGCGCATTTATACCTTTAATCTTTTCTCCCCTAATGAATATTTTTTACTGGAAAAGTGCCTGAGGAGTTGAAAAAATAATCACAATTTATTGTTGCCTTCCGATTCATATAAGAAATAAAATGTTTGATGTGGCAGGAACCGGGAGATTCATAGCCCTGTGAAAATGTTTCTGAGAACTAATTTCAGTAAATACTGAAGCTCGGTGCAACCTTTTCTCAGTTAAAAAAATAAAAATAGGTTTAATTATCAATCACATTTGACATTTCTTCTATAAAACATAATTGTAGTCGACTTGAATCTGCTAGGTATAAACTGTTTAACTTTCAGGAAGTTACTTAACCTCTCTCTTGCTCAGTTTTTTCACCTGTTAAAAAAAGGGGACAATAATTGTCGAGACCTCAAGGTTCACAATCATTGTACTATCCCTAATTTAGGACTCAGGTAGAGTAATAAAGACTGGTGATCCACGCCTGCAAGTGAAATGGAAGCAAATACTCGGTGGCTGGGCACTTTGGACACTCTTTCAAAGGCAGTGCTGAGGATCTGCCTCTCGTGGAACAGAAAATAGCCTGTGGTGAAATGAAATCTCACGGCAGCTACTCTTCCCTGATCCCTGCCAAACAACACAGACATTTCTACATTACTCTGATATTGCACCCGCGGAAGGATAAAGTTACAGATTTGTAGGCTGGATTGTGACAGGTGGGAAGGAAACTGGTATATGGTTTTAAATCACAGCCCTCATGCATAAGGCAAGACTCTGGGCTGGACCTGGCTTCTCTTCCATTTAGCTGGCTGGGGAGGGACAGTGCTAGAAAGACAATCTCTCTCTCTCTCTCTCTCTCTCTCTCTCTCTCTCTCTCTCTCTATCTCTGTGTATATGTGTATGTGTGTGTGTGTGTGTGTATTTGTGTGTGTGTGGTTTTTTTGTGTGTTTATGTGTATGTAGTACTGAGGTGATGAACCCAGGGTGTCACACATGCTTTTGTAAGCGAGTCAGGGTCTCGCTAAACTATGCAGGTAGCCTCTGCCCTTGAATTTGCCATCCTCCTCTGCCCTTGAATTTGCCATCCTCCTGCCTCTGCCTCCAGAGTCACTGGGATTACAGGCATGTGCCACTGTGTCCAGCCTGGGCCTGGGCTTTGTAACAAGGAGTACAAGGTAAGAATCCAAGGATGACTCTGTCTCCTCTGAGCAGAGAAAAGAAGATGCGGCTGAGCACCTAGCAGACAAGGAGGAAGGAACATGGTGGGTGAAAAACGAGCCCAGCACGTGCTCTCCAGTGGGCATAGACACTTTGGCATTCTGAGGCCAGAACCATTCTCCATGGGATGGAAAATTCATCTCAGCAAACGACAACAGTCATCACCATTCACCAGCTATTTATTTGAGCCCACTATGCGCCAGACAGTGAGTTAGGAGCCGTGGACCAGAAGTAAATACAACAGACAATGCTGCCTGTGTCACAGTGACCAGCATCACATGCGACAGCCATGCCTACCGAGTTGACCAATAATCCCCACGTCTACATACTACATAGGAGACCTCATGGAGGTTGAAGGAGCCTGACGCCACCACCTACAGCCCTGGCTCGGAGCTGTGCCTCTGGGCGGATGGCTGATCTCAAATGCTCTGAGAGTCTGTGAAGTTTCCAGAAAATGAAAGCAAGCCTGTCCAGGCTTTCATAGGTTTCTTTAGTCTTCACCTGCTATTTATAAAGCAAATACTGAGAGAAGTTACTTTCTTGTTCTGGGGAAGATGCTGAGGAGGGTTCTAGGTGCAAGACACTAAATGCTCCATAATTCATTCTTCTTTGCTCCTGGAAAAGGCCACTCACCACTGCACTGCACTGGCCACACTCAAGCTTGGATTGGCTAAAGAAATCCCCCAACCATGCCAGCTTGTACTGTGCCAATGAATAACCAGACCATCCAAGTCGCTGTCTTTTTCTATGGTGAATAGTAAGAGTGAAAAAAATAATAAATATCCTTTCATGAGCTGATGTCAAAATCCATCAAGAAGTTATCCACATAAAAGGCTCTTATGTTATTTTGAGGGGTTGAGGTTTCACTTGGTTGATAGAGTGATGCTCTGCGCTCTCTGAGGCCCTATGTTTAATCCGCACCACAAAAATGGGAGAAGGACATGGCAATCCACTCCTAAAGCAATCAGGATACAGTCAGCCACTAAAAACTCTATGCATCGCAGGGAAGCACTGACATAGTGCAGGGCATGGCACAGTGTTGGGGAGTGTTTCATTCTGTTGTACATAACGTCACTATGAGTCAGACCCAACTCTATGGCATCTAACAACAACACCATGTTATTTTGACTCTTCAGTCAAGATGAGACACTGGAAATTGAAATTATGCAACTTCAAGAGGGGAGGAAGACCCAGGGCAAGCCTTTTCTTTTCTCTTGAAATAATAATAATGTTGTTGTTAGGTGCCATTAAGTATAGTCCGACTCATAGACCCCCTACAATACAACAGAACAAAGCACTCCCCAACACTGTGCCATCTCTAGCACTATGTCAGTGCTTCTCTGTTATTAATAGGGTTTTCAACAGCAGATTATTTGGGGAGTGGGATGCCAAGTCCTTCTCCCAAACCTGCAGCACCTGGTGTTCCCAGGTGGTCTCCCACCCAAGGACTAAGTAGGCTGACCTTGCTTAGCTTCAGAGATCAGATGGGATAGGATGCAAGGCTTCTATGGCTGCAGACAGTAATAATAATGCTAATAACATAAACAAAAATTAAAACCTGGGAAAATAAGATTTTTTAAATATTAATAGTCAATAAATATAAATCCTAGAATCCCAGGTTGACTGAGTTTTGCTAGTTTCATTGACCTTTAATAACTTTGTTAAATATCACCCACAGCATGGGGTGGGATGTTTTGAAGACTAACTCAGGATGAGTTTTCTTGATCGCCCTGGGTGGACAGCTGGTTCTTCTGGACCATCTTACAACCAAGCTCCCTGACCAGACCTCATCTCACTGGAGACCTCAAGGTGGGGAGCCAGGGCTGGGAGGATCTGGAGGCTGGAAATGTCACCACCCTGGGGTGGGCTCAGTACCTCCTGTCTTCCCCTGTTGTGGGTCAGCAGCAACATATCACCTCCGAGATTCTTAGAAATACAGAACCTCACAGGGCACGGTGACACATGCCTGTAAGCTCAGCGTCTTGGGAGGCAGAAGCAGGAGGATCGCAAGTTCGAGACCAGGGACAGTCTGCCTAAATTAGCAAGACCCTGTCTCAAAAAGTAAAAAAAAAAAATGGGCTGGGGGTGTAGCTCAGTGGTACAGCACTTGCAAAGCATGCAAACGCGAGGCCCTGTGTTCAACCTCCAGTACTGAAAAAAAAAAAAAAAAAAAAGAAAAAGAAAAGAAAGAAAGAAAGAAAGGAAGGAAGGCAGAACCCCAGGATACTCGCCAACCCCACTGCCATGGCGGTGGGGATCCTCAACTCAGATATCTCCCATGGCCCAAGGAGGACAGCCAGGGCTCTGGAAAGGACTGGGTGCCGGCCAGGGGAGGTAACAGGCTTCAGGATGGCACATTCTCCTTTACGCAGCATTACTTCATTTTCCCACCTTGGTCCTGCGTCTCTCTCCTCCAGGTCATTCATTTGCTCATTCAACAAACACTGTCCTGCCCCTAACCCCTTGTACTAGGTGCCATTCCTACCAAGCAATGGACATAGATCAGGTCCTTGCCTCCATAAGGTTTTGCATTCTGGCAGGGAAGGCAGGGGACAAATAAATCAGTAAATGACTTAATGTCAGACAGTCAACTGCAAAGCAGCATGAGAGACTGGAGTGTTCAGCAGTAGTGAGGCTTCTTCAGCCAGGCAGCATCTCCAAGGGGGTGACATGAGCAGAGAACTGACTGAAGGCAACAACTGCTATAGAGATTGTGGAGGGAGCAGTGTTCTGGGCAGAACGAAGCACATGCCAAGGGCCTGAGGTTCCCTCCACATCTTTGAGGAAGAGCCACAGTCCAGGTCTGGGTGAGTACAGTAGGCAGGCACACAGGGCCAGGTCACAAAAGGCCTCAAAGACCTTGGTAGAGGCTTGGGATTTCTTCTAAACAGAAGCCACTGCAATTTTGATGAGAAAAGTGAGATGGTTTGATTTTCATATTATGAAGAATGTTCCGTTGACTGGCCCATACCAGGCTACCTGCTGCTGCCTTCGATGCACAGACACCACACCGCAGCAATGCACTGTCCACCTCTCAGGACTCTGGGCTTCCCTGGTCCAATGTCTGCATGACTGATGAAATAGTTAAAGGACCAGGCCATCGAGTGGTTCAATTGTCCAGGCCACAGATCCCCAAGGCAGATCCTCTGCTATCTCCATGGAGGTACTCTTGTCACTGACTCGGACTTGTTATGGAACAGTAGGTCTACTGTTAATAGAGGCCACCCAAATGTCACTGGAACATGTGATTTTGAAGAAATTTCAAGGTCTACTTTTTTCCCCTAGTGAGGTACAACAGAAAGAAAACTTGCTCTTCTCAGGGGACATCATCATTCTTTCTCCCTAAAGCCTTCATTTCCTCTGTATTCTCAAAGGCTTTTGTGCTAACCCTCAATCTATATGAGCTGAGGATTGGCTACTCCAAAGGCACATTGATGTCTGGTGCTGTGACTGTGATTTTAGTCCTCTTAGAGTGGTGCTTTCTCAGTCCTTCCTTGGAACCAGCATCATGCTTCTCATGGGGCTTAGAGAGTCTCCCACCTCTCAGGTTCCAACCTTGGGTCTACCCCCCACACATCCAGGATGTCCCCAGCACACAGTCAGATTCCTCAGGCACCAACAGTGACCAAGAAGCCTACTCCCTCTGCTAGACATTCACAAGTTTCACCATGAAGGTCTTTCGCACTTTTGCATGTACCTAAAGGGCTGGGATTTAGCTCAGTGGGTAGAGCGCTGCGCTGCAGTCTCTGAGGCCCAGAGTTCAATTCCCAGCACCGCAAAAATGGGAGAAGGGCCTGGCAATCCACTCCCAAGGCAATCCCGAAGCACTCAGCCATTGAAAACCCTATGAGGGTCGCTATGAGTCGGATACCGACTCGACGGCACCTAACAACAAACTAGCTTGTAAAAACCCTAGTGTGGCAGGTACCATGGCACACACCCAGAATCTCAGCAGCTCAGAAGCATAAGGGGGGAAGGGATTGCAAGTTGTGAGTTTGAGGCCAGAGGCAGCCTGCCGAACTTAGGGAGACCTTGTCTCAAAATAAAAAATGAGAAAGGGGGTGAAGTGCAGCTCAGTGGTGGAGCACTTGTGTAGCATGTGTGAGGGCCTGGGTTTAACCTCTGAGGACTAGAGAAACAAAGCACAAACAAAAATGAAAAATACTAGTGTGGCTTCTCGCTTTCATGTGGTCATTCCGTTTTGGCTATTGATAAGAATGTGTTGTATATGTGCAGAATGTGCTTCTTTGGAATGTTGGCATTTTCATCCTTACCCGAAATGAATATCCTTACATGAGCTGAATATCACCTGTCTATAGCTGTGGCACAGGGCTTCTCCCAGTGTCCTTCAAGCCCTGGCCCATTGGCCAATCTGCTTTGATTCATACTAGCCACTGCTTCCTCACCTTCCTCCTGCCAGCCTCTCCAGACTGGGCAAGGACTGTTGTGCAAGAGCCAGCACTCCAGCAGTCACTCTAGCACCACAACAGACAAACGTCTGCCCTACACAGGACCTCCTGGCCACAGTCATGACCACCCCTCACTCATCCCTGTGCTGTGGGGCCTTGTGAAAAATGCAGTCTCTACAACTCACAGTACTGCGGATTAGTATTTTCCATATCACCCTCACATCCACTCCCCAGAGACAAATGTGGATCCCTCATATGATTAGCATAATTAGTATTACAGTTTGCAGTGTCCCTCATACATGTTATTTCTTCGATGGGTCGGTATTACTATGAGCAGCAAGGGTGCGGTTTCTATCTTCATATGGCACTTGAGGAGAATGATGAGTCCTTCATGTGTGATCTGTGATGGAGCTGGAATGGGGAACCATGCATTCTGACTCCTTAGACTAGCGCTGTTTCCATTTGACAGTGACATCTCACTCGACACCTGCTTTATATTGTGGCTTTGAAGCACAAACCCCTCCCTTCTCCCCTTTCATCCAGGAAGTACCTACAAAGCAGGTGCACTCCCATTTTCCAAACCACACTGCGAGACTGATGATGGTGGACACACAAAGGTTAGAAGTGAAACAAATCACCAGGCGTGGTGCTGCACGCCTGTAATCCCAGTGACTTGGGAGGCAGAGGCAGGAGAATCACAAGTTCGAGACCAGAGGCAGTCTGCGTAATTTAGTGAGAACCTGTCTCAAAAAGTAAAAAGTGGGCTGGGGGTGCAGCTCAGTGGTACAGCACTTGCAGAGCATGCAAGCGCGAAGCCTGGGGTTCAACCTCCAGTACTGCAAAAACAACAACAACAACAACAAAATAAAACAAATCAAGGGCTGAATTTGAGTTGCCATATTACACTCTTTAAATTCTCACCATTATTTCATAAAAGCAGTGACAGGGTTCATCGCAAAGAATAGAAAGGGACATTTCTTAGAATAATAGCTAATTTTCCCCAAGAAGCCAACCATTGAGGCATTTTATATCATCTTATCTTAGAAATATAAAAAGCCCAAATTATATTCTGTTAACTATGATCTGTATGCAGTTATATGATATGCCTGAGTGCATGTATAGATACATCATCATTTGTATATGCATTCAACAAGGCAAGAAAAAAAGAACCATTATTCTAATTAACTTCTTTTTTAATCAATACTATTGTCAAACCTCCAGTTTCACACAGTTTGGCAAAAATGGAAACAGCACTTGCTGTGGCATTTTCACTCAGCTTGGAATATTCTGGGCAAACTGAAGAAGTCCAGAACTAATTGTTGTCATGCACAAGCCACTCCCCCCTCCTCCCTGCATCAGAGCCGCTGTGGGCAGTTGGCAGACTGTTGAGCTAAAGGCAGCAAGTGCCGCAGGCTGGAAGACATGGAGCCCCAGTCACTGTGGAGACCTGGAGCTGCTGGCTTGGGCCTGACCCACCTGTAGTCAGAACCATCTAAAGGCATTCTAAAGGCATCTCCCACTGACACTGATGTGCAGACCTGATTTAAAAAATTTCCAGCTCTTCAGGGCAGAGTGGTGCATGCCTGTCATTCCACCGACTTGGGAGGTGGAGGCAGGAGGATCTCGAGGTTGAGGCCACAGGCAGCCTGTGCAACTTCGTGAGACCTTGACTCAAAATAAAAAGTAAAACAGGGGATGGGGTGCAGTTCAGTGGTTGAGCGTTTGCAAAGTATATGCAAGGCCCTGGGTTCAATCTTCCAGGATAAATAATAAATACAAATCATTGGCTTTTTATATATGCTCTATCCGTTTCACTTTAGGAAAATCATAAAGGTTCCCACCACCTATGCTATCTATCCATCAACACAGGGATCTGCTTACATGCAGGACAAACCCAGTGGAATGAACCCCACAGGGAAGATAATTGCTAAAGCACACAGAAAACAAAGCCCAAAGACTAGAAAATGCTGGGAAAAGGATTTCCTATCTTTTCTCCTCACGTTGCCTCAGGGTGGTTTTCCAACCATTTTAGTCATGGAAAATCCACACAGGCACACAATACAAAACTACTTTTTATTTTTTTCTTGCTGTACTTGGCAGTTGAATCCAGGGCTTCATGCATGCTTTGCAAGTGCTCTGCTAGTGAGCCACACCCCAGCCCATGTTTTACGTTTTATCTTGAGATGGGGTCTAAATTGTACAGGCTAACACTGACCTTGAACTGGAGACCCTACAGCCTTAGCCTTTGGAATCCCTGGGATTATAGGCATGCACCACTGCACGCAGCCAGAAAACTACTTTAAATCCATTTTATTCCTAGTGAAGCACATGTTATTTGGGAAACATTCAGGAGGGAAGGACCAGCAGGTGCCAGCCATATGACCCTCCACGTGGAAGGCAAACATGGGAGAAGCAGCCCATGGGTCAGAACAAGTAAGGATGGGGCCCCGACCAGTTCAGTTCAGAAAGATTCGGTTTGAGGTGTTTGTGAAGCTTCCAGGTTGTGGTGTCTACTATTGTTGTTGTTAGGTGCCCTCAAGTTCTGTCCAACTCATAATGACCCTCATAAGGTTTTCAATGGCTGATTGTTTAGGGATTGCTTTGGGAGTGGGTTGCCACATCCTTTACCCTTTTTTTGCGGTACTAGGAATCGAACCCAGGACCCCAAAGGTTGCAGAGCAGCGCTCTACCAACTGAGCTAAAGCCAAGCCTCGTGATATCTACTAGGTATTTTTAAATCCACGTAGTCATATGAGATATTCACTATGCACAGTTACTGTACCATAAGCCCTGGGCTAGGTGCTAAGGTTAAGGAAGAACATCAGCCTTCCTTTAACAGAGAACCCAGATTTTGATGGCCCTAATATCTAGGGTAACTGATACATTTTAATTCTTTGGGAAAACTTATTTTGAAATATAACATTTGGAAATTTTAAACAGCATCCTTCATTCGTTTAAGAAAACAAGATTAGAAGCCAAAGACTAAGTCATTTGCATAATGCCAATATTTTGCTTTATTTTGATTTGCCTAAATTAGTCAAAAGCTTAAGTTTTATTTTAGTCCACTTTTTGGATTTTCACATTGTTTTTACATTCATAAATAAATGTTTTGCTTTTGGCCTATGACAGCATGACAAAAAATGTTGTTGTTATGTGCTGTCGAGTTGGGTCCGACTCATAGCAACCCTCATAGGGTTTTCCATGGCCAATTGTTTTGGGATTCCCTCAGGAATGGATTGCCATGTCCTTCTCCCATTTTTGTGGTGCTGGGGATCGAACCCGGGTCCTCAGAGGGAGCGGAGCAGCACTCTACCAACTGAGCTAAACCCCAGCCCTTCTGACAAAAAATATTTGTCAAATATTATAATTAGCATGTTGAGTTGGAGATGGTATGACTGCCCACAGACTTCAGAAAGGATCCTCTCCACTAATTGACTCCGGGAGGTAACCCAAACTATCACCGCATTTCTGATGGTGCTGCTCCGGTGTTCCAAAATGTACCTCCTGTGTGTCTCCTGTCAAATGCAGAGAACACTTGCTCTAAGGATTTAGGTGGTCCAGATGATCTCAGCCAAATCATGGAGTGGATACAGTTCGAAACCTCATCAGCACCAGCTCTATTTGTTGTTGTTGCTGTCGTCGTTGTTTGTTATTTGTAATCTACATTAGGTCAGGGGATGAGAGTGAGCCTCCTGCCGCCTGCACATGATCCCTGACCTGGGGACCCATTTCAGGAGCAGTGAAGTGGAAAAGGTGTCACTGCCTTCTTCCTGCAGCTTCTCGGGGAGCTGGCTGATCTGCCTGACTTCCCCCGTGACGGAACTGGGGTGGAGGAGGTCTCAGGGAGGGGACAACTGGGACTTCACAGGGCGTATGGCACTGGAGAAAGAGCTGCCACTGAAACCTAACACAAGAAACAAGACTGACGGCACCGCTTCCGCCCTTGCTGTGCCAGGGTACTGGAGCTGCTGGACTGTTCTCTCCTAGCTTATGGGCTGAGTCTGAGTCCCAAGCAGGAAGCCCTCATGAGTGAGTATTTGCAGCTACCTCATCCTAATTGCACTGCTTCGTTTTCTAACACTGCTCCTCAAACTCTCCCCCTGCAGCAGAGAGACTCTTCTAGAAGTGCATTCTCATTGCTGTGTGGCTCAGCACTGAGGCCATCTCCCCTCCCCGTTTACAAACCTTGGAACACCTTCCCTCCGGCATCATTGGGGTTTCACATCATACTCAGCGCCTCGAAAGGCACAGCGCTGCAATCAGTGTGACTTGACATGCAAACCTTAGAGTAAGGAAAAGAAAGACTCAGAAGCTCCGCTTTAGATGTCATGTCTTCTCGTTATTTGATAAAATGATGGGCAGAAAAAAGAATAAAAGCAATCTATGAACCTTTTGATTTTTCTTGATTTGACATGTGTGCACAAAAAAAGATTGCCTTCCACTACAGCAGACCTTTGTTTGGACTATTCTAGAGGAATCACTGAGATTCATTTCTTGGGCCAAGGCTGACATTTACCAAGGCTGGGATTTGCATCGCAGATGCTCTGAGCATGGGCTAGTGGGGTAAAACTTTCAAACAGTGAGTAAACCTAGCCCACCACCCAGTACCCTCATTCCCCTGGCAGCCTTGCTGATCTCTGACTGTTATCTTGTATAGTTACTCTGGAAGAATGCTAAAAATACTGTTACTCTCCAAAAAGTGACCCTTCCCCCTCCCCCGCCATAATGCCTTGCTATAGAGTTGTTTCTGAATGGAGATGTTCCAGAAAGGCTTGGACACATTCTATTAGAAAGCTGTTTCAAAGATACAGGAGAAAAAAACTATTGAATTCAAACATCTTAAGCAGCTCCCTAGAGAGCTTCTCTAATTTGAGCAATAAATTTGGGGAGGAGGTTACAGTCATTGACAAAAACTGAGTAATGAAGTTGAGATTTTATATTTAATAATAAAAATGCTGCCTGCAGCGGTAGCCTTGTGGCATCCAATCCCGTCAGATCTCGGAAGCTAAGCAGGGTCAGGCCTGGTTAGTACCTGGATGGGAGACCGCCTGGGAACACCAGAAAGCTGTAGGCTTGGGAGAAGGACCTGGCAACCCCCTCCCAAAAATCAATCTGCCATTGAAAACTCTATGAACAGCAGAGAAGCACTGAAAATAGTGTTCCCCCTGTTGTACAGAGGGTCGCTATGAGTCGAATACCGACTTGAGGGCACCTAACAACAACAATAAAAATGCTAGCACCATTGAGCTCCTTAGTGGGAGGCGGAGCAGCAGCTGGGTGTGACCAGCCAGGAAGTGGATTATAGAACTAATATTCTTTTTCAAAAGGCATTTGTTCTTTATCACTAAGACAAGGGATCTTTTTGTTTTATTTTGTTTTGTTTTTGAAGACTCACAGTGAACCTGAAATTATTGGGAAAATCTTCCATCTCTTGGCATCATAATCTACTTATCAACTAGTTTAGAACTAACTTAACAACTGGGATGGAAATAATAAGAATTCAGGCTTACAACAGTGCCTGGTCTGTGGCACCTATTTATCACTTCTCCACACCAGAAAGTGCTGCTTGGGCTTCCCAGGTATTATCTGGTCAAAAGTTGCAATCCCTGTGATCACTCTTCCTTGGTATTTTTGAATTCACCTTTTGAAAAATCAAGAATATTCTCTTCAAGGTGCATTTTGCTTTTCCAAAAACTTACTCATTTTAATTTCTTTTTAAAGAAGAAGTCTTGCTATGTAGTTCCAGGCTGGCCTGGAACTCAGGAAATAGCCCAGGCCAGTCTCAAATTTACACTCTTCATGCTTCTGCCCGCTAAGTGCCAGGATTACAGGAATGGAATATCCCACAGCGGGCTGGGATTTATCACAGTTAGTAGAGTGCCCCTCTGCTGTCTCTGAGGTTCCAGGTTCGATTCCCAGCACAGCAGAAATGGGAGAAGGATGTGGCAATCCACTCCTGAAGCAATTTCAAAACAATCAGCCATTGAAAACCCTATGAGGGTCACTAGGAGTTGGACACGACTTCACAGCACCTAACAACAACAGCAATATCCCACAGGTATATGATTGATAGCTACCATGCCTGGCTCTCCATTTTAATCTTTTAAAGATGGCATTTTAAAATATTAACACTTCCTAAAGATATATATATATGCCCTATATTCTTGATTCTAATACACACCCTTTCAACAGTTTTACAAGGGCTACAAAATCAAGTGTGGATTAGAATCAAGTGCAGATTGGATTTATGGTTGAGAATTTTATAGCCCTCTAAAACTGTTGAAAGGGTGCAGATTAGAATTGAGAATGCATAGTGTGTGTGTGTGTGTGTGTGTGTGTGTGTGTATGTGTGTGTATATATATATATCATGCATTACATGCAATATAAGGCATATGCACATATGCATTTTTGTGTGTACATATTTGATATTTATATATGCAGTATTTTTCCTGTGAATTGAAGCATAGATAAAGAATGGCTAAGTTGCTTCACAAAAAAGCAGGGTTGGGCGATTGGATAAATACCTCAGTTACTAGACAATAATTTATTTCAGCTAGTTAAAGCCAGGATCTAGGGGCAAGTGGGGTGCAAAGAATCTGGTGCTTTTTGAAAGGTCTTTAAAATGCTTCTAAAATGAGTTTAGCAATGAGTCCTCATTACTTTACAAGCTTTCAATTTCTACCAGCTAAGCAGATCTTGCATTTACAATCCACATTTTACAAGGCATTTCTGGGAGTTTTCTGTCAAGGAATGATGTCCATGTCAAGTTTGCAAATGGGAAAGTATGAACTCTAGGACAGAAATCAGAGGGCCCCAAATGCAATTCTTGTTATAATAACTTGCTTTATATCCTGAGCATGGTTCACACTGCGAGCTTCAACATATTCATCTGCAAAATAAGCCTAGTCTTAATCCCTTTATTGGTAAAAATTATTTCTGTAAGATACATAAGAAGGTAGACTGTGCCCACCTCTCCCAATGCTGGGCACAGCATTATGTAATCAGAATATATCCAGCAAATACACATTGAGTGAAGGAACTAGAATATCAAAATTCTCTTTGATAGTTCTTTGTGTGTAACAATAAAGCCATTAGTTATCATAGAGCTTTTATTGTGGGGCCAATGACTCATGAAACTTTCTCTGTAGATTGTTATGATTATCTCTATCTGGTGATTGGAGAAATTAAAATGCAAAGAGATCAAGCAACTTGCCAAGGTCACACAGTTAGTAGAACTGGGGATTATTCATATCGACTCATTGCCTGTCTATATAGTAAAGAAAAAAATGACTTTTGCCTTCAATTTATTAACAATGCCTTTGATATGGTCATAGTTCTTAATAGTATGTGTGGTATTTCATGGAATTCTCAAACAACCTAGAAATATCATTTACTCCATATTACAGATTAAAAAACTCAAGGCTAGGGGAAAAGGAATAGTTTTCCCAAGGATGTAAATGGCAGAGTGGGGCTGGGATTTAGCTCAGTTGGCAGAGCGCTGCACTGCAGTCTCTGAGGTCCCGAGTTCCATTCCCAGCACCACAAAAATGGGAGAAGGACCTGGCAATCCACTCCCAAGGCAATCCTGAAACAGCCATTGAAAACCCTATGAGGGTTGCTATGAGTCGGATACCGACTTGATGGCACCTAACAACAACAACAACTACCACATGTGTCTCTTTGTATGCTGGAGACTGCTTCATGTCTCTCATGGGTGAAAGGCAGAGCGATAAAATGACTTCTCCTTTTAAGTGAGCATCCACCAGGAAGTGTACATCTTTCCTAGACCACCCTCACATGTCTGTGATGGAAGAACAAGATTATCAGAATAAGCAGGATAAAAATGAATGGAACAAAGAAAGGAAATGATCAGAATGAGGCACCAAACTCAGCGAACTCAACCAGGTCCAGAAAGCATCCAGACTACTAATTCAAATAACTTAACAAGGAAAACAAAAACAAAATTCCAAAGCAGTACAGAGAGAGGAGAAGAGCATTTTATTAAACTCAAGGAAATGGGACTAACATTGGAAACCAATGGGTGGCTAAGGAAGGCTTGGTCTTTCACCCGGGAACCAATTTCCAACCACAATGGAATAAGATGAACTCAGCCAAACTGCACCAATGCAAACCAAAATAAGCCAAAAATAATAGCTTGGAAAAGATATCTGCTAGCATGTCCGGCTCATGGAAAATCCAAGAATTCACCTTTGCCAGCCAACTGTGTGAGCATAATATAAGATTCCACTTTGGAGAGAGAAAAGTAATGAAGTGTGAAATAGTTTTATTTTTTAATGGCAAATAGGAAATCTCTTGTTTTCCAAGTATTGGTTTGCTCTCTTCAAACATGATAACATTTTTACTATGAAAGTAAATCTTAGAGAATAAAAATCAAGCCATTAGTGAATATTGGGGTTCAGCTACAGGAGCCTTAGCATCATCCTGGGGTAAAAAGTTCATCATCATCATCTTATTTTACAAATACTCATAAATTTTGAGAAATTTTTGCTTGAAAGATCAAATGTTTCATTTCCTGGATGTGGCTTGGCCAGTTCAGGCTTGTGAGTCTACCTCAGAGGAAGGACCACCTGATAAGGAGAGATTAGGGAAGGGAGCGGAGAGGGAAATGGAAGAGAAGGAGGTGTTCTGGACACAGGCAGCTGGCACCGTCTCATGTGTGATGTGGACACAGCAAAGACTCTGCAAGCCACTCATCCCTGTCTCACATTTTTCCTTCCACCTTCACAACACCAGGAGCTTTGGAACATCAGTACCTCCATGGACCTGTCACAAAACAATTGAGCTCATTTCATGTTCATTGACTGAAAACAAAAAACCCAAACCAAACCAAAACAGCAAAAAATGGCAGCAACATTATTCTAAATCCAGTGGGACTTTTTGGGGGGCAGTACAAGGAGGTTGAACTCAGGATGTGCTTCACAATACTTTACAAGTGCTCTATCACTGGGCTGCACTCCCGGCCTTTTATTTTATTTTTTATTTTGAGAGAGGGTCCCATTAAGTTACACAGGCTGCCTCTGGCTTCCAACTTACACTCCTCCCGCCTCAGCCTCCCAAGTTGCTGCGATTAGTGGCCTACACCACTGGGCCCTACTTAGTAGGACTTTTGAATGAATTTGCACTTACTAATCCCAATGAATAGCATCTTTGCATATTTCCCTGATGGCTAAACATGAGTGTGACATGAGTTTTTTCAGTCTGTAGATAATATTTGATAAGTAGGTGGATGTGAGGACCCTTGTATGGCTCCCCCTGGGCTCTTTAGCTGCCAGATGGGAACTATTGAACCTTTTCTCTTCTACTAGAGTCTGTGTGGTATAAAATAGACTTTCAGAAGACATTCCAATCTGTTATGCTACAATAATTTGCAGTCTATATGTGTTGAAAAAAGCATAGGATCATAAATTGAAATGATAACTGTTCATTACTGGCTATAAAATTTTAGGGTGACGTATTTGCTATTCTGTGTTTCCCAAATTTTCCACAATAATTATTTATCTCTTTTGTGGAGAAACAAACAAACAAACAAACAAACAAAAAAAACAAAGGCAAACAAACAAAACCTTAACAGAAGGTCTCAATGTCACTACATCAAGAAGATTCTACCAATTCTCTATAAAGTTAAAAACTCAGGTTCTTAGGAAATGGCCCTGGTCATGGTCTCTACTTTTTCCTGGGGTCCCATTCCTAAAAAGTGATGTAGGGGCCCTAGAGCCTGAATGTGCATTCTGGTACCATGCCACCCCACAAAAGCTAAGTTTCTGGCCTGAACAACTGCATTTCCACTGCAGGAGTCCCCCTGCCTCAGGCCTTGATGTTTTCCCACTGCACCCTCATAGAGCCGCAGGTCAACTTCCTGTCATCGACAGCTTTCAGATCCTGCCCCACTACCCTGCTGGCCTCATGTTGGATCACTCTTTCAGGAACCGACTCTGGCTCCATCATGACCTTCACAGCCATTGTGCTTGTGACCTCTTGGAAGACTCTAGTCATTTCGCAGAGCTCCCCCTGTGGAACAAAAGGGGTCATTTATGCATAGGAAGCAACTTAATCCTCCATGCATTCCTAACATAGATTATACAGACAGCAAGCCTAGTTTCTTGAAATACTTAACTGTAATCTAGATACATCCTCATTGTCCAGTTATTTGGAAATTATGTCTAAAATATTGTTCATGCAAAAATTAAAGATAGGCCCAAAACAGTGATGAGCCATAACCCAATATTGATAATGCACTGAAAAAATTTGATAATCCAATTATCCATGTCAGTATTTTATTTATTTATTTATTTATTTAGCAATACTGGGGTTTGAACCCAGGGCCTCCTGCTTGCATGCTTTTTAAGCGCTGGACCACTGAGCTGCAAACCCAGCCCTTTTTTTTTTTTTTTTTTTTTCTTTTTGAGACACGGTCTTGCTAAATTACACAGACTGCCTCTGGTCTCAAACTTGTGATCCTCCTGCCTCTGCCTGCTGAGTCGCTGGGATTACAGGAGTGCACCACCGTGCCTGGCTGTGGCAATATGTTAAGGAAGAAGTGGATAACATTGCCAAGTAGGGTAGTGACCATTATTTATCCACAGTGCCCAGTCACATTCTCTTTAATAAGAGATATTCTACTATTGCTAGGCACTTCACCACCTACAATGAAGGTCATATCTCCCAGGTTCCTTTGTAGTTTGAAGCACCCATGTGACTATGTTTGGGTCAATGAGATAGAAAGAAGAAGCACCGTGTAACACTTCTAGAAAAATCTTCCTGTAAAAGAGAAAGCACAACTTTTTTTCATTCTATCTGATTGTATGGAACAAACCACCAGCCCCGCAGGATCAAAAGGACAGTGAGGGTTGTACTCTAAGGAGGGCAGAACAGTGCAAAGAGAGAGGCCCAGGTCTCTGAATAATTTCCATCACCCTCATTCTAGCTCCGGACTGCCTGCCCCGAATTGTTTCCAGTAATGAGAGAATAAAGGGCTGCCCTTTTTAACTCTGTATATGCAGGCCAATTTTATTTGTTTATTTTTATTTTTTACAGCTCTCTGTGGTTGCAGCCACACTTTTATCTTAACAGATGTATGCAGCTTTGAATGATAACCAGACATTTTAGCCAAATGCAGAGTCAGAACCTTTAGTAAACCTAATAATGCACTAATGCAGTAAGTAACTTGATCAGTTGTTAGTGACCCTTAAGAAGTCGCTTAGGAGGCTTGCATCTTCATCAAAACTCCAGGGGCTGAGAGCCCATAGGGTTGTGTATACCAATCTGAAAGAAGGATTTTTTTCTTGAAATCGAATCTTTGCTAACAGTGAAAAAAAAAAAAATCACAGAGGGACACCTTTTCAGAATCCATGGAGCTCAGACACCAGGACAAGAAAGTGAATTCTTAGTTTTTAACAATTGTACCAGCAAAAGTGGCTAGTGATACCTTTCTTTTCAGACAAAATCTGTCTTTGGTCAAAGTGTTGCAGTGACATGTATCTATTAAAATAGAAATTTCTGTTATATAAAATAACCTGCAGCCATACCACTGTGGTGTCCAATCCTGTCAGATCTTGGAAGCTAAGCAGGGTTGAACCTGGTTAGTACTCAGATGGGAGACCAAGTGCTGTAGGCTTGGGAGAAGGACCTGGCAACCCACTCCCAAAAAACAATCAGTCATTGAAAGCCCTATGAATAACAGAGAAGCACTGACAATACTGTTTTGCCTACTGTAGGTAGGGTTGCTATGAGTTGGACACCGGCTTGACGGCACCTAATAACAACAACAATTCCATAAAGTACTTGACCAATATCCCTTAAAACTGTCATGGACAGAGAAGATGGGGGCAGAGTTGAGGAAGGATGAGAAATAAATATTTTGTGGATCTTAAACTCGAACTTGGGAAAAAAAGAGGGACATGCCCATAGAGAATGGGTGCCAGCTCGATCATTTTTGGGTTGCACTGGCAGAAGTGTCGAGGGACTAAGGTCTTGGCTGTGACAAGAGCACTGGACTGACACCAGCTCAGAGCAGTAGGGAATCTGGGGAGGTCCAGGAGCCTCAGTTCCAGGTTTGCAGCTTTTTTGCACATCTAATGAATTCTAAATTTAAAATTTATTTTTAAAATGGCTATATCTATTGCCAGGTGGTTGGGAGGGTTGGTTGCTATAATAGATACAGGGCTCTGGGCTCGTCCTTGTTCTTGTTGTTAGGTGCGTCCAGTCAGTGTCTGACTCATAGCGACCCTACACGCAACAGGGGAAATACTATTGTGAGTGCTTCTCTGCTATCCATAGGGTTTTCAATGGCTGATTGTTTTTTGGGAGTGGGTTGCCAGGTCCTTCTCCCAAGCCCACAGCACCTGGTGTTCCCAGGTGGCCTCCCATCCAAGGACTAACCAGGCCCAACCCTGCTTAGCTTCTGAGATCTGACAGATCAGACACCACAGTGGTAGGGCTGCAGGCATGGGCTTGTACTAGGAATCCAATAAATGGAAATGTCCTTCTTTCCAAGTGAACCCTTGAAGTCCTGCCAACTCTGAGTACCTTGTGTTAGATGAATGTTTGACACGTGCTTCTTCAGTCTCAGTATGGCTAGAAAACCCATCCTCCTACAATCAAGTCTGCAGCCACAGCACCCAACATCCGATCCTGTCCAATCTCAGAAGCTAAGCAGGGTCATCCTGGTTAGTCCTTGGATGGGAGACCACCTGGGAACACCAGGTGCTGTAGGCTTGGGAAAAAGACCTGACAACCCACTCCCTAAAAACAATCACCCACAGAAAACCCTATGAATAGCAGAGAAGCATTGACATAGTGCCAGGCATGGCACAGTGTCAGGGGAGTGTTTTGTTCTGTTGCACATAGGACCACTATGAGTTGGAACCAACTCAAAGGCACCTAATAACAACAACCTAAAATCAGTGGTCATGAACTCACAGCTGGTTATATGTTCCCCTCCTCTTTTCTTCTCCAACATCAACCATCTATTTGTCTTCACCTTTTCCTCATAGTTGCTCTTTGTTCTTCCTTTAAGTATTTTCTCTCTGAAGTCTTCCTAAATTCAACACTTTAAACTAGATTTGGAGCCCAAGCCACCCTCCTGTTCCCACCAGGCAACACCCAGTGAGTCACAGGACAAAGGTTCTCTTTCTCCCTCTTCTCCTTCCCACGCTTTCCACAGAGTGGGTAGTCGGCATGTTTCTGCTAAATTGATCCTGAATTAATAATAAACAAGGAGTATAGTAAATGGACATTGTCACAATACTTGAATGACTTATTACCTTTGCAAACATTCAAGCCCAATGTCAGATTTAATTATGACACTAAATGTTCAGCTCTCTCATAATTTATTTCAAAGCTCCACGTCGGACAGATTTCCCGGTACATGAGCTCCTCTGGTGAACATCAGGTGCCTCTGGAAGCACCTTGAATTCTTTTGAACAAATAATAGGAGTCCAGCAAAGGGAACTATATTTTAGAAAACTAAAACCATGCCCAAGGGCCCACTGGAATTCCCACAACCACCCATGGGTTCTTCACCTATTATTTGCAAAGAATGCACTGTAAATCAATGAAATAACTTTTTATTCCAAGTCCTTTCCTGCTCATTCAGCCAATGCCATAGTCTGGTTATTTACTTCTTCCTGTATATTTTGACAGTGTGTTGCCTTAATGCTCTTTCCTGCATTTGTCAATACTGAGCTCTATTTCTTTCTGCCTAGATTAACAATACTTTGAGGTTTGTTTTGGTAGATTATAATAAAAGAAAGCAAAGAAGGCAGCTGAGAAGAAGAACATATCCACAAGACAAAGCAACAGTGCTTCCAGGCAGTGCTTTGAGCAGATGTAACTGAGGAAATGGGAGAAGGACCCGGCAACCCATTCCCAAAAAACAATTAGCCACTGAAAACCCTGTGAATAGCAGAGAAGCACTAACAATAGTGTTTTGCCTGTTGTACGTAGGGTCACTCTGAGTCGGACACCAACTCATGGTACCTAACAGCAACAACTGAGGAAAGCAGGAAGAGAATAAAGATGATAAGAAGAAATGATTTAGTATGAGTGACTTTAAATCTCAGCAAAGCAGAGTTTGATGTAGAAGTCAAATTGGAGATAAACTGTTCCTTTAAACTGAACTCTGGCCTTAGATTGGAAGGGGGACCAGCAGAGGCTATGGATGCTCTGCCCACACCCCTTGGGTCCTGGGCTGATTTCTTAGTTCACCAGACTTGAGTGCATCTTCACTCCCAGCTGCCTGTGCACACACCCTTTTCACTGGGTGGCCCTCAGGCGGGCATGATCCATTTGGCTTAAACCAGTGCTTCTCAAAGTGTAAGCAGCCTGTTAGCAACATCAGCATCCTCTGGAAACAGGCAGGCAATGCAAATTGTCGGGCCCCACCACAGATCTACAGGATCAGAAACTCCAGAAACAGGGAGAACTCTCTGGGTGCTATGAAGCCCTT